>JAEIIJ010007000.1:0-47373 GCA_018904815.1 Drosophila ogumai
TATTAATATTAAATATATATTATATATTATATATAATGCGATTTGTATTACCTTATTATTAAACTGTTCAAACAATTTTGCTATGATTACTTCGTTATTTTTAAAAACTTTTTTAATTTTTAATTTAACTATTGTTATTTTTCTGGTTCGCACTGTCCCAATTTTTTTCAGTGCAACAGTCCGTTATTTCCTCTGCGAATGGCACAACAGCTGATTTTTCGGCGTTGCCAGATCAATTAACTTGCTTAGCGGCTGCGATTTCCAATAAAATTGTTTAATACGGAAAAAACAAGATTTATATAAAATTAAAATGCCGGGGGACGCGGAAAACACCAGTACCGACGCCGCCAGTGACCACATCGACCTGTGCATGTATAGGAAACTGGTCAAGCAGTTCATAGACATGGCAAGTAGTACTGAAATCAAGAAGCCGGCAATTGTTAATGATTTTCAAATTGCACTTTTAGCGTCGCTATTCCACGGCCCTTTTCTGGGCGGAGAAGGTGGCGGTGCTGAGTGGCCAGGAGCCCAGGGACATCTATTACCAGGCGCAGTGCATGTTCCTGTTGGGCGAGTTCCACCGAGCTGCGTACACAATTCAGCACAACAAGCTGGAGAAGAGCTCGCTGCCGTGCTTTAATCTGCTGCTGGAGAGCCTTTACGCGGCCAAGGAGTTCGCAGAGGCGGCCAATGTCATTCAGAACGTGGATGTGGAGCTGATGACTACTTCCCTGATTAATCAGCCCGTGGACGCGGGCAGTGGCTGCTACCTAGAGAGCAACAGTGTTTTTGGCGGCGAGGAGAACCATCGGAACGAGCTGCTGGCATCCATTTACCTGATGAAGGGCAAGGTGTACGAGGCCCTTGACAATCGCGGCACGGCTATGGACTTCTATGTGCAGGCCCTGCACAAGTCCATCTACTGTTTTGAGGCTCTGGAGGCGCTGGTGCAGCACGAGATGCTGATGGCCTGGGAGGGTAAATAGAGAGATTCTTATTGTTTTGATCTAGATTTTAAACGAACTTCCCGTAGAATTTGAGCTGATGCACCATCTGCCACTCGCCCAGCAATCCAGCGAAACGGACGCCAAGTTCATTCTGAAGCTTTACGAATCTCGATTGAAAAAGTACTACGAGCTGATATCCGCCCGCAATGCCGAGGAGATCTCGCCCATCGTCAATCCGGATGTGCTGAAGTTTATTAAGGAGTTCACGGCGCGGGTGCAGCAGACCTGTTCCTCGGAGTCGCAAATGCCCAAAGTGAGCGCTCTCAAGGTGCCGCTCACCCCCAGCCAGTTTATGTCGCCCGCCCAGAAGTAAGTTCTTATGACAAGTCCTTTGTAGTTGCACTAACTTGCTATTTATTGTGTTTAAGAGTCCTAGAGGATCTTAAGGCTCCCACGTTCTCGCTGCAAACGAGCCTGTCGCGTGCTTCCTCCCTTATCGATGCCTCTCATCGGTCCATGTTCGATTCGTCGAGTCGCAGGCGTTCCCGGGATCACGATGCGGACACCCTAATTCCCCTCGCAGATTGCCTAAATCGCGTTCAACGCAGCACGGATCTCATGGCTGCCGAGGCGGAAAAGTGTTTCTACGACTGCGACTACAAGCTGTGCCTGAAAATACTGAATGAGTAAGTAACAGGGATAAGAATATCAAGACACTTGGTACAAACTTTGTTTTCTTAAAGGCTACTCAAGGTGGATCCATTCCATAACAACGCCCTGACCATTCAGATTGCCTGCTTGGTGGAGAACGGCGACTTCAATCGCCTCTTTTACGTGGCGCATAAGCTGGTGGATCGCTATCCAGACAAGGCCATATCCTGGTATGCCGTTGGATGCTACTACGACATGATTGGAAAGAGCGATCCCGCCCGACGTTACCTATCCAAGGCCACTGCCTTGGATCGTTTGTACGGCCCCGCTTGGCTGGCCTACGGTCATAGCTTTGCCAATGAAAACGAACACGAACAGGCGATGGCGGCGTACTTCAAGGCCACCCAATTGATGCGCGGTTGCCACCTGCCTCTGCTGTACATCGGTGTGGAGTGCGGGCTGACCAAGAATCTTGAGCTTGCGGAGAAGTTCTTTCTGCAGGCAATGAACATTGCTCCCCTGGACGTATATGTGCTGCATGAGCTCGGTGTGATTAAGTATGAATATGAGTTCTTTGACGGCGCCGCCACCATCTTCCAGTGCACTGTGGACATTGTGAAGCAGCGGGCCAAGACCAATAACGAAGAGATCTCGGCCCGCTGGGAGCCGCTCTTCATCAACCTGGGCCACTCGCTGCGCAAGGTGCACAAGTATGAGGAGGCCCTGTATAACTTTCAAAATGTACGACCTTGAGAAGGGATTAAATATATAGTCTATTTTACATAGTTTTATATCCTTTTCAGGCCCTCCTCCTGAAGCCACAGAATGCCACGACCTACACCTCTATTGGATTCATTCACGCCCTGCTGGGCAACTTGGACAGCGCCATCGAGTCGTTCCACAAGAGCTTAGCCCTAAACCGAGACTGCATTGTGACCTCAACGATCCTGAAGAGCTGCATAGAGGACCTCATGGACGACTCCTCCACCATCGATGAGATCTGCAGTGCCGCACTCCGGGATGTGGCCAAGAATATTACGGCCAACAGTCGTCGTGTCCTCAACTCGGACAAGCTGAAGCTGAAGCTCAAGTTTGACGAAGAGGAGGAGCTCAATGCCTCAGATTCCAACATGGTTGTGGAAATGAGCTTTGATACCTAGGAATAACTATCATCATGTCTATCATCAAACGCTAGCTCCGTTCGTTAGCCGGGGCAAACATGTGCCATGTGCACTTGAACTTAATTCGTGGCCAGAGCAAACACAGGTGTGTTCCTTCTGTTCTGGCTAATGAGCGGAGTCTTTGGGATTTTTCTCGGCTCTCTGTTTTTCCCCAAGCATCCATTGAAGTCGCCGCCGCCATGTGAATAATATTTAGTATTTAAGAATGCGCAAAGTCTCATTTCAATCATATTTTGTGAGGGTCCTAGCCGAGCTCTCTCCATCACTCAGTTAGTCTTAATCAATCTGTAATTAGGTGTAATTAAAGTTTGTGCAAGGAATTGAAGTTGTTTCTGAAAAGGTAAACGAGGAACATAAACCCAGTTTGCTTCCTTAAATTAAAGCACGTATTCCCAAAAATAGTGAGTGAACTTTTTCAATGCCATTTTTGCCATTCCACATGAATTATTTAAATGTTACGCGTGTGCTGTTTCCACTCCAAATCCCCGGCCAATTATTCCGGAATATCTCGGCACAGTGAGCGGTATAAATCCATAAAGCGAAGAGGTCGCCGGCGCGATAGTGCTTATCGGTTATCGCTTTGGGGGCGAAAAATTACGAATTAAGTGTCGTTAAACTTTGGATATGCAAACAAACTACTGATACACTTTATGGCAGAGCCACCCACCCACCCACAGCACACAGTCCACAGCTCCATGAATAAGCGCTGGCCAAATATTTACGCCTGGCCATAAAGCGTGTGACAATCCACAATCCAAGAAGCCGGCAGCGATGACGACTGCAGATCCGGCGAAGGTTTTCGCGTGGAAAACTTGTTTATGCATATGAAA
Organism: Drosophila ogumai; assembly: GCA_018904815.1. Lineage (NCBI taxonomy): Eukaryota > Metazoa > Arthropoda > Insecta > Diptera > Drosophilidae > Drosophila > Drosophila ogumai. The sequence continues at coordinate 3,610 of JAEIIJ010007000.1, forward strand.
GCCACCGCCACCAGCAGAAGGGCGATAAAGACGTCGGCAAGATTATGCTGGGGTATATATGTATAAATATCCCAGCCAGACCAGAAGTCAGCACAGTCCAAGTCTAGCCATTCAGTCAAGAGGAAAGCTAACCGCCAACCAATTTCAAGCCCAACAATGAATCCAAAGGTATTTCTAGTCCTAGCTCTGGCTCTAACCACCTCTCAGGCGCTTCCTTTCGTGTCCTATGACGACGCCGATGACACGGAGGTAGTTGAGTTGCCAGGAATCGAGGAGGTGCCTCCAAAACTGGGCCAGGACATAATTGATCTCACACCGCTCGGCACAGCGCTCTTTGGTAAGCCGGATGAGGAGATGACAGCCACTCTGGTGGGCAACTTTAGTGCCGACACGGATGAGATGAATCCCGAGGAGCTGGGCAGCTACCTGGAGGGCGATATGTTGGTGCCCCAAACGGATCTGATCATGAAGAATGGCCTGCCCACCCAGTCCTCCCGTTGGCCCAATGGTGTCGTCCCTTACGAGATCCGTGGCAACTTTAATGACCGTGACATGACCACCATTAAGAATGCCATTGCCGAGTACCATCGTCGCACTTGCATCCGCTTTGTGCCTCGCAGCTCGGAGCGGGACTACATCTCCATTCGTGGCGATAACTCCGGCTGCTGGTCCTCTGTGGGCCGTGTGGGTGGCAAGCAGGAGGTGAATCTGCAGTCTCCCGGTTGTCTGAGCCGTCCCGGTACCGCCATGCACGAGCTGATGCACGCCCTGGGCTTCCTGCACGAGCAGAATCGCATGGAGCGTGATGGCTATGTGGCCATTCAGTACAACAATGTCCAGTCCTCGGCCATGAACAACTTTGAGAAGGCAGCCCGCACCGAGGCCTTTGGAGTGCCCTATGACTACGGCAGCGTGATGCACTACTCCAAGAATGCCTTCTCCATCAACGGACAGCCCACCATTGTGGCCATGGTAAGTCCTTTGTCCCTCCATGAATTGCCTTAAATTTGATTTTAATTTAATGAATTTCCTTGCAGCAAGCCAACGGCGCCGACAAGATGGGCCAGAGAAATGGCTTTTCGGACTTGGATATCCAGAAACTCAACCGGATGTACGATTGCGGTACTGCTAATGCTGCTCCATTTGTTCCCGCTCCGGCTACTGGTGCTGGAGTTGCTCCTGGTGCTGGTGCTGCTGCTGGCAGTGGCAATCCCATTGTGGACAGCTTCCTCGGCGGCCTGATCAGCGGCTTGGGCTTAGGTGAAGAAGAGGAGAAGACCAGCTCCTAAGAAAAAGCACCTTGGCCACAGAATCTACTAGCTACGTACCATCATCCTCGCCCCGAATTATTTAACGCATATACCAAACATACTAGCACGAATATATGAATCTTTAGTGGATATGTTTAGATTTAATCAATAAAGACAATAGCATGAATTGAATATAAATAATTGAAAGGTTCTTTTTAAAGTAAGCAAACTTAATTTGAAGTATTACTTGTGGATTTTCTTTTAAATTCCAGTATTTGCAGCCTGGTGGATAGTTTCCATATTAATCACCCATACGCAGTGTTGGCCTCTTTAAAAAAAGTTGTTTTCCTAAAGGTAAAAGCTTGACTTATAAGTTTGAAATTTATTATAATCGAAACCGAGAATGTTTAGAATTTTAAGCATCGGGGAAGGATTTTATATGAATCCAGGGACAAAAATATATATCACACAGGTTGAAATCGAAACCAAACCAAGTGATGTCCCTTGCTAAATTCCAGACAAATTTAGAGCTTTTAGAACAAGATGCACCCACTTTGTTCCGCCTAGCTCCTTGGGGAAGGACCTACATATTACGCTTGGCGGCCAGGAGTCGGGAACGCGGCAGTCGGCACTGACTGATGCTGTGCAGGCGGTACTGCATTTCCGGCTGAGTGACCTTCTCGTATAGCTTCTTCTTGGCCTCGGTGACCGTGTGAACCAACACGCCATCGCCGCCTTCATCCATGTTGAAGGCCTCGCCCTCGGCGCATTCAGGACACTGCTGGGTGAGCACGATGTCATTCAGATCAGTGGGCAGCTCGCAGACCTTTTCGATCTGCTTGACCACGTAGTCAAAGCGTCCCTCTTCCTGGCGCTCTGTCACATACACGCTGGCCGTTAGCTCCTGGACCCTCACTTCGAGAATCTTGAGGAAGCGGCTCACGTTAACCAAATTAACGTGGGTGTGATCGCCCAGCAACTTGGACAGCGGAGAGGAATCGATGGAGCACATCTCACAGATGGTCTCCACACCCTGCAAGAGGTTCTCGAGCCGGGTGTCATTTTTTTCCCTGGCCTTGTGCAGGTCCATGTTGGACTCCTCCTTGTCACGCACCTTGGCCTCCAGGCTGGCGATCTGATCCAGCTGGTCCTGCAGCGTATTTGAGTTGTCCTTCTTCAAAGCGACAATGTCCTCGAAGAGGCGGTTTACCGAGTTGTTCAGCAGCGTGATGTGGTAGCTCATCTCGTTGGCATAGTTGAAGAAGGAGTAGTAGAGGCTCTCCTGCTGCTGGAACTTCTCGATCACTTCGTCCACGTTGTTGGAGTCGGTGTACTCGAGAATTTTCTGCAGCACCGAGTTGTACAGATTGATCTTCTTGTTATGGATGCGCCGGAACTTGTCCCGTCGCTTGTACTCCTTGGGCTGCAGATCGGCCAGCTTCCTGGCCTTGGACTTGCACTGCAGGAAGGCGCTGTTGTCTCCGTCGGCGGCCACTTTCCGCATGATGCCCTGCATCTCCACCCGCCTCAGCTCCCGCTCCTTGGCCTCCCGCTTGGCCAGCATGTCGATCTTCTCGTAGACCTCAATGCAGCCATCGAAGGTGTTTACAGCGTACTCAATGAGGTCTAAGAGGTACTTCTTGTCGCTGTTGAGCTTCTGCACCATCTTGGTGTACGAGTCGTTGAAGAAGGTGCGGTGGTTGAGGATGCGAATGAGCTGCTCCCGCAACTCGGCATTGGCCGCAGTGAAGCCACACTCCTGCCGTATGCCCACCTCCAACGAGTTCTCGAGGATGTTCAATCTCTTGCGAGCCTTCATCACATAGGCCTGGTGCTGCTGGTCGGGAATTGTTAGCCGGTTGAGGTTGTAGATTTGCTTGGCCATCCGGCTAGTCTCGCGCTCCATGTTTAGGATGGCGGTCTTCAGCGAGTTGATGTCCTGCGAGAGGTTCTCCTGGCACTCGACATGGCAGCGGATCAGCTCTAGGTAGCGCTCGTTGTTCCTCTTGTGAGTGGTACCGCTGGCCACCCAGATCTGAGCCCTCAGGTCGTTCTTCTCCTCCTCCAGCTGATCGTTGGCCGTCTCGTAGCTGGCCTCAATGATGGTCTCCTTGCGCGTCTTGAGCTTGCTGGACAGGATCTTCTTGTACTCGCGCTGGCGCTTGCCCAGCTCCTTGTGCTTCAGCAGATAGCTCTCCAAGAAGCCAGCCTTGTCGAAATGCGTGATTTCGTCCATGGCGATGGTGTTTTATGTCTTTAAATTTGTTGAACAAAAACTGGTATTCGTGGGTGGTATTTCTAAAGAACGGAACGAGTAAGCTTTATTGTATTTGGGTGTCGTGTCCGCTCTCTCTCCGAATCTTTGATCTATCGAAATGTCCACTAAGATGTGATTTCAAATCCAAAGCACATGGGACGGAGAATCGAGCGGAAATTCCTGAAAATGCTGAATTGAAACCTAGTATTTAAAATAAGCAAAACAAAATAAACTAAGTACTCTTCTCAGAAAACTTTCGGCTTAAACGAAAACCAGTATCTTCTATTTCTTTAAAAATTTTCTTCACTATTTTACCTTTCTTAACTGTAATATGTTTCGCTTATTTGGAGCGCTTCTGCGCAGGCGTCCAAGTGGGATGGGCCAACGCTTTGAACACCAAATGCCCGAGTACCTGAAGAAGGTCGAGACGGACAAGGATCCCGAGTTCTCGGCCATGGTGCTCTACTACTACCACAAGGCTGCACAGACACTGGAGCCGCAGCTCATTAAGGAGATGGCAAAGTATCCGCACATGAAGGAGGAGGAGCGTAAGGCGCGCGTCAGCGCCATCCTTAATCTGATCGGAAGTGTTTCCACCTCGGTGGAGGTTAACTTTCCCATCGTGCGGAAGAACGGCACCTACGAGATTATCACCGGCTATCGCTCTCACCACGTGCGCCACAGACTTCCCCTCAAGGGTGGTAAGTATAGAAGTTCCAATTGTCTAGCCTGTTCTCTGGGTAGTCTTACTTGGCTTGGCTCCAATTTCGCAGGATCAGGAGTAATTTGCTTTGGCACTTCCCTCAGGCATCCGTTACGCCATGGACGTTGATGAGAGCGAGGTAAAAGCTCTTGCCGCGATCATGACATTCAAGTGCGCCTGCGTCAACCTGCCGTACGGTGGCTCCAAGGGCGGTGTGCGCATCGAACCCAAGAACTACACTGTGGACGAGCTGCAGACGATTACGCGACGGTACACAATGGAGCTGCTGAAGCGCAACATGATTGGACCTGGGGTAGATGTGCCGGCGCCCGATGTGAATACTGGTCCGCGGGAGATGGCCTGGATCGTGGATCAATACCAGAAGACCTTCGGGTACAAGGACATCAATTCGGCGGCTATTACCACCGGCAAACCCGTCCATATCGGCGGCATCAATGGTCGCAACTCGGCCACGGGCAGGGGCGTTTGGAAGGCGGGCGATCTCTTTCTGCAGGACAAGGAGTGGATGGACCTGATCAAGTTTAAAACAGGCTGGGAGGACAAGAAGGTCATTGTTCAGGGCTTTGGCAATGTTGGCTCCTTCGCCGCCAAGTTCGTACACGAGGCTGGGGCGAAGGTAATCGGGATCAAGGAGTTTAATGTGTCGCTCGTTAACAACGACGGCATCGATATAAACGTAAGTAGCGGTGCCATACGAGCTTCTGAATTTGCTTCCATTATTCCATTTGTGTTCGATAGGATCTCTTCGAGTACGTGGCTGAGAAGAAGTCTATCAAGGGATATCCCAAAGCCGAGGAGACCTCGGAGGAGTTGTTGACAGCCGAATGTGATATCCTCATGCCCTGCGCCACCCAAAAGGTGATCACCAACGAAAACGCCGGCGATATCAAGGCCAAACTGATCTTGGAGGGGGCAAATGGACCCACAACTCCGGCTGGCGAGAAGATCCTGTTGGAAAAGGGGGTGCTCCTGGTGCCCGATCTCTACTGCAACGCAGGCGGCGTAACAGTCTCCTACTTTGAGTATCTAAAGAACATCAACCACGTGTCCTATGGAAAAATGAACTCGAAGAAGACCTCCGAACTCATCCACGAGCTGATCAATTCCATCAACGAGTCGCTTAATACATGCCCCGATAGCTTTGTTAGTTGATTCCAGGGAATCCTTTGAAATCCTAATTACAGTAGTGACTTTTCTCCATTCCAGCCAGAAATAATAGCCAACGAAAAGCTGAAGAGAATACGCGAGTGCACCACGGAGGCAGACATTGTGGACTCAGCTCTGCAGACGGTCATGGAGGCGGCGGCCATGGGGATCAAGCAGATGGCCAACAAGTTTGAGCTTTGCAACGACCTGCGTCGTGCCGCCTACGTATACTCGGCTTTAAAGGTCTTCGAGGCCATAGAGAGCTCCGGAATTTCCCAGCAGTGAGGCGAGAGCAGGTATTTTATTTTAAAAATTATGTGATTTTATTGAATTAAGAGTTAAAAAAAATAAAAAATACCCAAAATTTGTTTAATGATTCATAAAATATAAATCTAAACAAATTCAAGTTTGCGATAAATTAAAAAAAAATTCAGAATCCCTAGAGTAACATATATTTTCCTTTTTTTCCTGTGGGATGTATTTTAACTTAACAAAAGAAATAAAACAACTTTTAACAGATTTTTTGTTGTATTTTCATATCGGTTTTTCTTTTTATTGTTTTTATCATTAGCAATGTTAATGGTAGCTTTAATATTACAATTTACGCCTGTATAAATACAATATTTTAGAATTGCTCTACAACGTAAGTATGTGTTTCTATGTATCAATATAACTTTACGTTTATGCGTGTAGTACGTGGCTAAGCATCTACGAGCTAGACTTATGTATTTAATAGCTATACACACACATCATACATCATTCATCATTCATCATACATCCATCATACATCATACACCATCCATCAGACATCATACAGGGTAATCAACACTTCTCAAACTGTCGAATAACTTAGCGCACTTGGCGCACTAGAAGACTTACGGCTAGGGCTAGGGGTAAGGTAACCTACAAGTACACATAGACTAACAAGAGTTCATCGGCCGCACACGGTCGTCGTCCATATCGATATGGTGCGACTGCTGTGCGCCGTTTTACGTTTAAAACTTTTGGGATCGCACGGAAGCGCACAAGATGTGGATAGGTGTTCGGGCGGGGAGTACTTAGTGGAAGTGGAAAACTTAGTTGTAGCACAGATTACAGGTTATTTTGTATGTATATAAATACTAGAGACCTACTGATACGCCACAGACTACATCGTCATCGGCTATATACACTCATGATCTTGAAATGTTATGTTTCTCTGGTGCCCCGTGCGGGTAAAATGATTATGTACGTACATATAACAAAATGTTGCGCTCTAATATCACTTTGGGGACACAATATGCTTTATGGCCTCTATCAACGTTCGATTCTTGCAGCAGAGCATCTATGTGAGAACGAGGAAATCATCACATTGCACACAGAATTCCAAATTTAATTCCTATCCTTTCGTTCCTTTCATTTTCAACTGGTTCTCTTGCCGTCTTCCTATTTGATTTACGACTTACGATGCTAGATCGGCTTAGGACTAACGCTCAAGTATTTTAAATTAATTTCAAATTAATTCAAAAGTCTAATTTTTACACGATAATTACAAGTTACAAATTGGTGTGACATGTGGGTGGGATTGAGGGGGCTGGAGCTGGAGTTGTAGTTGGAGTTGGGAACACTTTAATCTCGTAGCAAGATCGCAGATCGGGGCTGCTGCTTAAAGGCTAACATCACGCTTGGTAAACAATAACGCTCGAAAGTATTTTGCGGTTGGTTGAGTACAATCCGTGGCTGGGAGGCAGAGGCAGGTCTCCTGAAACGGCTCCCGATTCAGGCAGCTAGTCCACATCCTTTTTCTCAATCTTAAGATCGTATTTGGCCACCAGCTCCTCGGGGGTGTGTCTGCAATTTGGAGAGAGAATACTTCAATTAGCATCTTGTAAGCGGAGATCACAGAGCTCTCAACTTACCCAACTAGATTCTGGAGATCACAGACAAAGCGGTAGACATAGCGCTTGCCGGCCGTCTTGTGGATGATGTTCTTGTCGTAGTAGTAGCGCAGGCCTCGGCTCAGCTTCTCGTAGTTCATCTTGGGCTTGTTCTTTCGAATGCCCCAGCGACGAGCCACCTGGAGAGATAAATAAAAAGTAAGTCAAGAAGTTCTATAAAAATAAATTAGATTATAAAACACACCTCATCCGGATCGGTGAGCTTAAACTCCCAGCCATCGCCCGTCCACGAGATGAAACTCTGGCACGTCTTGTCCAGCAGCAGCTCCAGCAGGAACTGCCACAGCTGGATGGGTCCGGAGCCGGTGAAGCATGGCACTCCGCCCTGCGTCGTGTAGCCGCCCAGCAGGCCCTTGTCCAGTCCCAGGGTGGACATGTACGCCGCCGGGTGCTGATGGGCATGCGCTGCTCCCCACTGATCCATGGCCGATGACTGTGCGCTCATTGCCTGGAACTGGGCATCGTAGGGCTGAAACTCAGACCCATAGCCGTCGTGGAATCGTCCTCGGCCGTAGGCATAGAACTCGGAGCTGCTGTCCATGTAGCCGTTGCTGTTGCCCGTGCTTCCGTTGCCACTGCCGCCACTGCCGGCTCCACTGCCATTGGCTCCGCTGGAGGCCTGGCTATGATGCTCCTGCGTGCTGTGGTAATCACTATCATCACCACCGCCTCCTGAGCTGCCGCCACCTGCCTGTCCGCTGCCACTGCCGCCGGTGCTGTAGGCCAGGTGAGCGGGCAGGCCGTAGCTGCTGAGATCCGTGGGATCGTTCTGGCTGTTGCTGCCGCCGTAGCCGCTGCTCCCGTTACCGTTGCTGCTCTGGGTGCCCGGCTCCTCTTTAAGCTGGTGTTGCTGGTAGATGGCTGCCATTGCGGCCATGTAGTTAATATTGTTGTTGTTGTTATTGTTATTATTGTTATTGTTGCTGCCCGCATTGGCATTGTTGGTGCTATTCGTGTTGCTGCTGGTGTTGCTTTCGTTGTTATTGCTGCTGCTGCTGTTGTTGTTGTTGTTGTTGCTGCTCTGTTGGACAGCGGGCGGCAGCATGGAGTTATTGTTGCTGCTGCCGCCACTGCCATTGACAGTCGGTTGCTGCTGCTGCTGTTGCGATTGCTGCGGAGGCGGGCTGTTGTTGCTGCGATCATGTGCATTGCTGCTGTAGCCTGAAATAATGGAAAACATTTTCATTAGATTCGATTTTCATACAAAACAAGGGTGTAATGGATATGATGGTTTCAGGGGAATAAGGGAAATCTGTTTTAAATTTAAAGCAGAGTCATACAATTGTATATTGTAATTCACTTTAAGTACTTAAATTTGAAAATGGAATATATGAAAGGGCATGTTTCAGAGCTTATTATTTTTGATTTATATTGAAAATACAATTTATTCATAATTAGTTAGTTCTTTTGTTAGTTCATAAAATAAAATCCTAATTTTGTCCTTGATTTTTGGACATTTTGAATTTAATATTTTTAATATCATATAATCCCAACATCTTCTGTTTTATTATTTGTGCAGCTTATTAATTAGTCTAACTACAAAAAAATCGTTTTAAAATAATCTGATTCATTGTTATCAAGTGTATACAGCTATTTCTACAATTTATTTTTCTGTAGCTTTAAATGATTTCCTAAAACGATTTAATTTAATGCCCAATAAGGCCTCAAGGAACTTATTATTTACCCCAAATTATCCCAGAAAATGTCATATTACTCTGTCTACATTCTCCAATTAAGTCGCAAACAACCAAGTAATTATTAGCCCAATAATATCAGTAAACAATCCGTAAAATACGTGATCCAATTAGCTAATATTTAACCCAACAGCTACTCGTATTTGAATTGACAACAACCAAAGCCATAACAAAGAATTAATCGTGGGAAATTTCACGGCCAAATTTAAAAATGCCTCATGATTCGATATTTCACACGCCAACACACATTGATTGCGGATTATTTAGCAATTGAAATGAAAATGGGGCGGCACTCAATCGAGCGTACAAGAGAGAGCGTTCGGAAACCAATCAAAATCACAGCGCACACAATCGCACTGCCAGCACACAGATACGCACGCACACATGCCCACATCTAATGCTCTGTGTGAGAGTGTGAGTGTACATTAATTGCGAACACAGCGAAATTTAACACATTTCGAACAAGTATCTGTGGGATACGAAAAAAAAAGCGAACAACGAACAACGAAAACCTGTTGGAGCTCACACACACACATGCAGCTCCTCTATGTGGCTATCTTGCTCTGGCACAGCGAAGAAATGGTAAGCTTTCGTTACGCTTCCCATTCGCCTGTACTGCGCAGATACAGAGATACAGATACAGATACAGATACATATACAGCTACATCTACACTGGCTGGCCAAAGAGTTGGCAGCGCCTCTTTAGGTGCCGCCTCCAGAGAGACAGAAAGAGAGAGAAACGGATTGGGGAAGAGCGAGAAAGATTGCCCTCAGATACAGATACAACTGTGGATTTGTATCCGCAGCCGAAGCATCTTTGGATGCCTCGCAACCCCAAGCGCAAACAAGCCACTTAATTGCCAGGCACTTATCACTACCAGGTCAACCTGCGTCCCCAAACCCTAGCTTGGAAACCCAAGCTAACCCACGATGCCCATTCCCAATTTCCAACCCCATTTTCTGCCCAACTTGTTGCGTGTTTGCTGCCGCTGTGTCGCTCAAACACTTAAAAACGAATTACGAACGAATTTAATTATGCCAGCGCTTCTTCTGGTTTGCTGCTCTTCACACCCCAGCAGCCTGGCGTAATTAAAATGTCCTCCATTTGATGTCGGTAAATATTTGCTGACCTGTGCTGAAGAAGTTGACATCCGAGTCCGTGTAGTAGGCACTGCCGTCGCCCCCGAAGGGCGCCATGTCGTTGAAGTAGCCCAGGCCCAGCGATGCAGCTGTGGAGCTGCTCAGAGCCCCGACCAGGTTGCTGGCGCTGCTGCCGCTCCCCGCGAATCCCTGCGAGGAGGCGCTGGACGTTGAGCCACTCGAGCTGGAGCCGGAGGAGGTGGTGGTGCTGCCCGTACTGCCGCCGGACAGTCGATGGTGCTCCGCGGATCCATAGTGCGCCTGCTGCTGCTGATGATGTTGCTGTTGCTGCTGCAGTTGTGGGAGATGCGGCTGCTGCTGTGGCGCCTGCTGTTGCTGCTGCTGCTGCTGGAGTTGGTGGTGATGCAGTGGCTGCTGCTGGCCCAGTTGCTGATGCGGATGCGAGTGCAGGTGATGATGCGGATGGTGGTGATGGTGTTGCGCCAGGTGATAGCTGGGATAGTTTTCATAGCTTTGCAGGACCATGTTGCCCTGTTTGTAGTTGTAGTTTGTGCTGCTGCTGCTGGTAAAGTGTTGCTGATGTAGTTGCTGCTGCTGCTGCTGCAGTTGCTCCTTGTCGCTGTCCAAGGCGTTGGCGGCACTGATTATGGTGGCATTCACTAAAAACGCAGAGGGCGGCATTTCTTCGCTTCAAGTTGATCGGTTCTCAAAAACGGAAACTCCACCTCGCTGGTCAAAGGTCGCGTCATTGACGCTGCTCAATGGAATCTGCGGGATCGGGCTCTGTGTGTGCGTATGTTTGTGTCAACTCTCGACAGGGATCAGGGATCAGATTATGCTGGTGGTACTTGCAGTCGTATTAAAATTGATTTCACTTCACTTTCGGGGCAAACACATATAAATATATTTTAATTTTTGCACTGTCAGCCACAGATTTTCGGCTGTTTTGTGGTTTATGCGGGCCCTAATCAATTGGACGATTGATAAGTCCCAGTCTGCCGCCAAGTGAGAGCTATCAGGGGGACTTATGGGGGCGTAATACCAAGTACTATTCCACTTCAGAGCTCTTTGCCTCGATCGTTAATTGTGGTTTATTTTCGCGGGAATTCACTGCTCGCACAATTCACACTTTGTTCGCCAGCGAATATTCTGCCACACCGCCGCGAATTCTTAGCACTTTTTGCGAATTAATGGCAATTAATTGTGGGCACTCTCGTCGCTTGAACGCTTGAACACTTGAACACTCGCGGAACATTGGCGATAAATTAATGCGCATATCGTAGTGTGGATGTTGACATTGTTTTCATTCCACGCGACAATCAGTGAGTCTTGAATGTGGTTCTGCGATCCCACTGGCAGTTTCTTAAATTCGCCTTTTATCGTTATTTTCAGCGCCTTGCCTTCCTTGCGATAACACTGGACCAGGCGGCGTATGAGCGATTTCCACTGGCACGTACTATATGGTATAGCAAGATCTTTCAGTTACTGCGAGCGAGCGAGCGACGTTGGCTCCGCCACCTTCGGCATTCGTTGAAGAAATGAAGTTGCTCTGAAGTTGCACTCGGGTTGTTGCCTGCTCGGCCGCCGCTCGGCCGCTCGCTTAGCTCCCTCTCGCTTGCGTTCGGGTCGTGTGAGTGTGGGAGAAACGTCGCTCGGGTCGCCTTCGGTTCGACTTCGAGATACGACGAGTGTGCCAATGGCAAATAATAATAATCATCATCGGGAATACTTTCACAGGGTGTTTCTCACACTCGCACTCATACTCATGAGTGTTTCGCTCTCGCTCAATCGGACATCGACTGCTCTCTTTAGCTAAGCTAGTCAGTGTTAGTTAGTGGCAGCGTCTAAAAAAGCAACTCAAATTAAATGGCCCGGCCGCTGCGCATTTGAGGCAAAGTTGTGTTTGTTTAAAGAGATCGAGTGTTCGAGATTTGCCTCCAAACTTGTTGATTTTAAATAATTATAATTTGCCACAAAAAAACTGCTATTTAAATGTGTAAATTGTAATGCAACATTTGTAAAAAGTTATCAAATTTATGGGATACGAGTAATAAATGTAATCAGAAGTCTAAACAGCTCAATATACTTGTATCTTGTGGTTTTTAAACACATCTCCTGCTTATTAGTTCATTTCTATTTCAAAAAACAATGTTTTAAGCTCACAAAATCCTATTATTCTTAGATGTCTGCATCTTCAAGCTTATTCAAAAGTTTAGATACAATTATTTGAAAGAGTCCAGTTACATAGTTCTATCGTTAATTTCCCCTGGGCAGTTGTAAAGTTTTTGATGGAAATTGGCTTTTCAGATCATTAACAACGCCGACTCACACGGACCCCATCAAAATGGCCCTCGCCAGCGAAAAGACAGAGAGGAAAGACATTAACAGATACAATACAATAGCGGTGGGGAGTGGGACAAAAAGATACAAAAGTATCTCTTCGGCCCACTGGCCAGTTGGCTGAGATTGCTGGCTCTTGGCGATCATCATTACCATGATGATCGAGTGGGCAGCAGCAGCACATCATCATCGGAGACCGCTACACGAAAAGCGTATGTATCTCACAGATACTTGCGTATGAGGGCAAAGTGGGATTGGTTGCCGCCACTCACACATAAACGCGATCATGAGATCATGCCAAAATATTCATAAAAAACAACAAAACATTCGAGAGCAAGAAAAGCATAAAAAACGAAATTAAAAATTAGTTAACTATTCGAAACTGTAGGCGTACGTGTCTTCGTCACAGATACACATATGCTTATGTATTATATAAATTTCAGTTTGGCTTTTTATAAAAAATAAAAAAAATGGTGGCCCGCAGCTCTGGAAACGTGTTTTGGGGCATTTTTTCTCGCCGTCCGCCAGCCAATGACAATTTACTGTGGATTTTTCGGGCTAAGCGAGCGCAAAACGTGAAATCCGAAATGGCACGTTCCCCCTGCCAAAAGATAGATCCACGCCTAAGTGGATAAACTGCAACTGTTCCCCTGTACTGTAAATGCAACGCCATGGCGAATATTTGCCTTATCAAAACAGAAGGGCAACCACTGACTCCCTTATCGCCCACTGATAGCCGCTGCAAGAGCTTCCCAACAGCAATGGCCTCAGGTGGCTGGCGTTTCCTGGAAAACTCCAGCTGATTAAGCACAAAAGCCATGCACCGCAAAAAAATCGTATTTATTTTTTACCTAATTCAATGATTTTCGTATTTAATACTGTAATTATCACATCATTTTCAGGCTTTTAAACATTGAAATTTGAATGTGTTTTAAATGGAAATATTATTTAAATATAATAGCTATCCGAAATGGAATAATGTTTATTTTATAATATATATTTTCAATACTAAATTTATATTAATGAATAAATATACTTTTTCCTTTAAAAGATTGTCTTAATTCTTTGAAATAATTACCTTAAATTGATTTTAAATATTTCTCGTTTAAATTTCTGTCTTTTTTTTTTGTCGAAATACTGGTTGGTGTATTTTTCTCTGTTTATGAAGGGGGTTTACCTGAAACCGCGTGGCCAATTTAACGGCATACATAATAAATTCGTATAAGGAAACCCCAAAACCAAACAGCTGTTGACCATATTCGGTTGTGGCCACAAAAGGATCGCTTAGTTGGGCTTCTTCAGAACTGTTTTTTTCTTAAGCTTTATTTTGGGGCACTTAAGAATTCCGGCAGCACACGCCAGTGAAGGAATAATCATATAATGTAAAATAAATATTGAAAATATGATGTCTTTCGTGAGCTTCATGTCTCTCAAGTGTGTTTTTGCCTTTGATTTGCTGCGTAAAGTGACGGAGAACAATAGAAAAACAAGCGGAAATACAAAAAAAACTAAAAAATAAAAAACTCAGTGAAAGAAGAGGAGCTACCTGAGGGAAAGAGACGGCTGATGCGCCTCGCTTACGATCATTTCCGGTTGAAGCACGTGCGCACATTTCGAAGAGGAGCGCAGCTCGGCTCGGCTCGGCTCCTCCTCCTCCTCCTCCTGCTGCTGCTGCTGCTGCTGCTTAACCCGCCGAAAAGCCACCACCAAAGCGGAAAACCAATCACAATCTCATAAAACCGGCGACACTTCCACCCAAAAAAAGTAAAAGAATATACACACAAAACCAGGCGAGGAGTAAATGTAGATCCTACTTGTCCAAAACGCACACGTTCGCCGCCAAGGGTTAACACAACAATTATCATTGCCTCGAATGAATACCAAATGAGATGATGACATGATGATGATGGTGTGTGCCAAAAAAAAGGAACCGAAAAAGGAGCAAGATGGAGGGAGAGTACTTTCAGTTGAATTTCAATTAAAACTCGTTTCTCGCGCACAAAGGGATTACACACTTAATGCAATAAGGACGAACCGGAGAGGGAGAGAGGAGGAGTTGCAGGAAGCGCCTACGGAGCGAACAAAGGATAGCGATGAAATAGTCCTGGATTCCTCCTCCCGATCCGCCAACAGCTGTCGGCTGACACTCGAGATCGGCCCTTCACAATTGATATCAAATTAAAGGAATACGGGAATGTAATCCCCGATCCTCGGGGATCGTATCCCTGCCGAATCCCTGCTGCACGTGTGCAAATTGCACTCGTTGCACTCCGCTGCCAGCACTTCCGGCCCCATCTTCTCCCCGTCTCTGTCCCGCTAATGTAAATCGGATGTCAATGGATTGCGCGTGAGGCATATCAATTAGAGGCGGGAAAGAGACGGCCGACCAGCCCGGGGAGAACCTGTTGGATAGCTATGCCAAGCCAGCCAACGGAAGGAAATCGTAAACACAGGCCAGTATGCAGTACGTAGTATGTGGCCGATGTTTTGACACGCATACTATCGTAATTACGGCCTAGCTTTTCAGCTCAAAGTCTTGGCCCACTGCTCTGCGCCTGCCCACCTGTTCTGGAGATGGACCCGAGGCTGGGCTGGAACTGTAGCTGCAGGCCGAAGCTGCTGCTTCCGTGCAGGGGCCAAGAATAATATCAATTTCCTATGTAAACCGCGCTGTTTCTGCCGTAGAAATACCTGCGTTTTGACAACAAAATAAACAGATGCAACATCAGCAGCCACCGCTGAAGAGCTGCCTTGATTGTTGGGAGCTGTAAACAAGACACACACACTAAATACAAACAACAATAATCATAATAGTAGCGCTCTGCATGCGTTTCACAGCTCCTTGCGAGAGGCTGCCTAGCTGCCTAGCTGCCTAGCTGTCTGGGGAGCGGAAATGAAACCAGATACTTTGATAGCAACGCATGTGTGGAACTGGAGCTGGGAACTGGAGATCTCTGGAGATCGGTGGACCTGCAGATGATACACATGTATTTGCCATTGCACTTATCGATCTTGATTAAGCAAAACGCTGCCAAGTGCTCTTGATCCCGATGCAGATTGCTGAAGTAGGATATGATCCTGCAGTTGCTAAATGCCGAAGATGTCATTGATCTGATCTTGAGGCACATCTATCTATCAAAGGCAGCCTGAAAGCTGAGAACTTCTCCACTCCCGGTGACTTTTGTGCGAGAAATGAGACACTAACTGATGCTGCCTGGGAAATGGTTGAGGAAATCGGAGCTCTCAGACAGGTGGATCTTGATTATGGATCGGGTTTTCTAAATTGGCTGATCATGTTAGGGAAAGAGAGATTTGGCAAAGAGATTTTGCTATCCAAACTGATGGCATCTTATCTTATAGAGGTTTAAGGATTATTGCTAAGGGTTAGGTAATAGAATTGATCTTGTTGGATAGTATTAAAGATTTTTGTATGTTTTAAGATTATTTGTATATTTTAATATATAAAAAGTTCCTTGAAATACGATTTTTTATGAACCGTAAATGATCGGGCTTGGATATCGTTTAGGAATTTATTTCAATTTACTTTTCTTATATAAAAAATTGCCTTAGCTTTCAGGATTATAGCACCAACTGCTCCTGCTTCAACTGTAGATCATATCAGGGGAAATCCCTTCAATAATTAGACATATTACCCACAGCAAAACATTCTGACAAACCGGAAATGATCATTGATCGAGTGATCTTCAATCACAACTCCTTGCAGTCAGGACCTTCTTCATTCTTCGTTGTGTTTGTGTGTGTTTGCCAGGAACCTGGTCAGATGTACTGCTGGGGAAACAGTTGGCCAAAAGACAAAGACAGAGAGAGTAAGAGAGTAACTCGCTAAATGGCTCATTTATGGCCGTTTCCCACTGCGCGGCAACAACGCACCCGGGCAGTGTGGCATGCGGTCACCTCCGGCAAAGGCAAGAGTACCGCAAAAGCAGAATCGAATGAACCTGAACCTGAACGTGAACCTAAACTAAAACCCAAACCCGAATCCAGAACCTTAGCGGCAACAGCGGGGGTGGGGCAGGGGCAACTCAAGCGGCTGACTAAATGTCAGAGAATTCACCTGCACCTGTCCGACTATCACCATGCCAACAACAAGAATAACAGCAACAGCAGCACCAGCGGCAGCAGCAGTAGAAGTGAGGGAGAGAAATGCTCGGTATATATCGTATATATTGTGAAAAAAAAAGGAAAAACTGCGTGCGTCGACAGAATTTCGAACAGCGACAACATGTGTTGCTACTAAACTCCATTAAAAAAAAAAGAACTAAAAAACAGAGGCAGAGGAGGTCAGGGGCACAGGGGCCAGAGGGGCAACAACTGTTGTGCACCGCTGGTCTTTTTTTTTTTTGTATTTTGTATTTTATAGGGTTCAATGCAGATACAAAATAATATTAAGGCATAGGAAAGTAAAGATACTAAGGGAATCTGTATTTGTGAAAGCAAATTTTGTATTGTATATTTTCTACCACTAATTTGTTAGTAATAAAATAAGTTAATATCAGGCCAAATATATGGAATTTAAACTTTTCTTAAAGCGAATTGAAGGATTTAAAGTTTTACATAATTTTTAAAAATAATAAAGCTTTAATATACCTTGTAAAAGTTCTTATAAGTAAAATTATTTTCTTTCTGCCAGTGCATTTCTGTCAGGGTCAGATTGTCTGATCACAGATACACACTCACACACACTCACATCGCCCACACAATAACCGAGTGTGAGAAACTGCAGGCAGCCAGTGTTTCTGCTCCTTTCAACTTCCAACTTCCTCCTTCCTCATTCCTCATTCCTTCTTCCTTGTTCCTCCGCTCGCCTTGTGTTTACCCCGGGCGAACAAGATGCAGTCAAGCGATATTGGGATATTAGAATGCCCGAGAAGGATCTATGGAGGATCCCGGGGATCTACCTGCCGGGCCACTTTGGGCTTGCCTAATTTACTTGTGCCCCAGGATCATTGTTGTTGTGCCTCATTCATTCACAAAAAAAAAGGAATGCTGAAAACTGAAAAACTGAAATCTCTACCCTGGCGAGGCATTGAACTGCTCTGCTGCTCTTAGGGATTCTCAAGGTGCATCGGTACGGAACTAAAGGAAGTAAATTACCGGATGTTGTCTACTCATTCGCCTGTTGTTCTTTTGCTGGCCCCTCAGACCTCTTTGGCCATTCATTTCGTATTCCTTTGCTTTGATTCATCGAAATGTCCTGCGGCTCCTGCCTTTTGTCGACGACCTTGCTGGCTGCTCACTTTTCGCATGAAACCGAAACCGATGCGAACAAAACGAGCTGAATGCAAGCCAATAAAACATTTTGCCAATCCCTGGGATACACCTTCCGAGCAGAGCCCCGAGTTGGAGTGGTGGCTATCGTGGCATCCTGGCAGCCCCTTAATTACTCACCTCGTATGCAATGCGTTTGTAATTGCCATCAACTATTGGCCAACTCTCGATAGTTGAGGCTTTCCCACGCCCTCTGCAGGGGTGGTCTACAGCAAAACCCACTAACTTGTTTATAATTTTGTACTTTGTACTTTATATTTTTCTCCTTTTTGATAAATTACCCAACAAATGTCGAGGGGGAGAGAGAGAGTTGCAGGCAGGACCCGCGTTCCAGCTCATTGCGCGGTAATGTCTCGTTAAAGGACACGAACAAGTTGCGAGGGTGGAGCGTGGGAGCGATATTTACTTTTTATGAAACATAACTTTTAAACGGCAGACAAATTAGGAAAAAATAAACAGATATTTAAGCAATTGCCTTGATAAGGTTAAAGGTTTTGTAATTAACTTGATGATTTTCCTTTTTAATTATTTTCCGAGTTTTAGATAATTTTCCAAACATTCTAAACTGTGAAACTTTGATCTGTTATTTATTATTTATTGTTTAGATAAGTCTAAAATATATTTAATATATTTTTTGCACTTTAAATTGTAACCCAAAGATGGCACTTTCCATATCTTATCTAAGGGCATCGAGTGGAGATACTTTGCATTGCCAGATACTTGCTGGCAACTAAGCAAATAGCGTAAAAACCTCTTGGGCAAACACTGGGCTACAAGGGCGACAAAGATGGCAAATAGCAGCGAATGAAACAATACTTGGCGGGACAACAACATCAGCAGAAACAACACAAGAAACAGGGAAAATATCAACAAATCAGCTGCGCAAGCGCACAGATCAAACGACGAAAGGCCGACAGCTCTCCTCGGCTCAAATTTTAAGGCGAGAGGCGGCGGCTCGACACTTTTAAAAAACTGCCAGCAGAGGAGCGGAGGTGGGGCCCACAAAAAAACACAAAAATTAAAGCTAAAGCAAGCTGAAAATTCAAATTTATTTACACTTTGACGCATTTAAAACAAAGAGAGCGGTAGATACAACAACAAAAAAATTAAGTAAAAAAAAAAACCACAACAACTCGGGAAAAAAACATAAAATAACGAAAAGAGAGAACACAGCCAAATGTAGACAAATAAATGACACAAAACAGAAGGCAACAACAAAAACAATGGCTATAACGATGTGAAAATTAAATGAAAATGAATAAAAAAAATAAGGGAGAGAAGGAGACGGTGGAGCCACTAAGCCGGGCAGGCAGGTCTCAAACTGATAAAGATCAGAAAATAGCAATAGCCAGGCCAGAGTCTAAAGAGTCGAAAGAAACATTAACGGGGCCGACTGAGAAATGTTCAAGTTTTGCACAGAATTTACGAGTCGTCTCTCTGCCCTGCTCTGCTCTGGTCTGAGCCAGGCCAAATTGCATTAGCTCTGGCTCCGGCGGGGAAAAGGCGAGGGAAATGAGAATTTTCCCACGTTCCGACTCCGTTCGCTCAGGTGTTTGAGTTGGACAAATTATCGCCACAAACGGACCGACCAACCGACCAACCAGCAGAAGGAGCTGCGTTGCACACCCAAAGGACCTCTACACACACAGAGGTCCTTTCGCACGGTGGTTGCATCCACGATAGCCATCGCATTGCTCTGCACCACCAGCACAACGCCGCTTGCAGCCCCTAAATCATCTGAGCCCTTAAACCAGCACTTGCTGCTGCACTCTGGCGGAATTTTGCCCTCATCAACCCTCTCGCGCAGGTTCAACTTCTCACAATTACACAGAGAACAATGCCAGACCAAGTAACTACTTTAGTTAAAATGTATCTTTAGGATACTTACAGAAGATGCAAAGTAGGAATTAGTTGCTTACATATTTTATTAATATTTTAAAAGTTTCCTTGATTTTACAGAATTATTATTGCTTTCTAGATCTTTGCTACCTTTTTTAGAACCTTCTTATAATTTATATTAAACTAAAAACTAACTCTATTCTATATTTTCCCTGTGTAAAATACCCCTATGGCACATTTGTTGCATTTCCCATATTCCAATTGCATTTCTATATAATTTTAATATTTGCCTGCGGAGAGACAAGTGGTGTTACACCTATGTGTGTATGTTGTTGATATTATTTTGTGTTTTTGTTTTTGGGTTGACAAGTTCCCAAGGTTTTGGGTCAGTAGAGCTGTTATACTCCACCAAAGAGAGGGTGGTTTTCCTGCATCGGATTTATCTTGGTTTTTAAGTGTTTGTTTGTTGATTTTAGCATCGTAATTTCGTGTTGTGTTGAGGTTTCTCAAGTGGGGAGAGATACAACCGGAAGTTGGGAGAAGCGGTAGGGTAGGGGTATAATATGTATTTAGGGGCTGAAAATATTATAAATGATTTTAGTAAAAATGCTTCCTTATTAAATTTTTTTTAGACACGCTGTAAGAAGTAATTATCTACTTGTAAAACCTTCACTTTTCTTTCTATTTCTTACTTTTCCCCTTCATAATTTCACAAATCGATCCCCTTGTCTATTTCCCATCAATCTCTCGTGAATCCCCCCAACAAATCACGAAGAGAAAACAAATTTTCAACACAATTCAATTAGCGCACACAGGCCGCAAAAATCAATAACCGAAATTGTTAATGAAAATTGCAAAATGACCCCTCTCGCAGCCTCTCCTCGCGTTACAGAAAGTAAATAAACACGAAATGCATTTGGAGATGAGGAAAACACGAAAAAGAAAAGCTGATGGAAAACGCCTTAAAGCGGAAATATGCAAGGAAATTGCCAAGGCGCTGACAGCGAATTAATCGAGTTGCGGGTCCAACGTCTAAGGAATCTAAGAAATCGATGGATGGCGATGGAATACGGTGACTCCTTGGGGTCGAAGGTTAGGCGGCGGATATTTTGACGCAAATGCAGCGGAAATTGCGGCCACAAAATGTCCCCAAAAAAAGCACTGAAGACCGAAAAACTCCTCCGAAAAAAGCCAGAAGCCAGGCAGTTAAAAGATGAAAAAAACCAGAGCAGCAACCGCAGACCGAGGCATAATTTCATCAGTGTTATTAATTTTAGCGTTGAAATTTGCTTTAATAATATAATTAATGTCTGCCCGGGCAACCAGAGGGAGACAGGAGTATTGGGAGTGAAGAGACTGGCAGATAGAGCGGCGGCTTCGAGGGAGAGAAAAAAACGCAGCCTCACATCCGGTCAACATTTTGTCGCCGCTCGCCGTCTCTCTCATGTGAACTCTTTTCAAAAGGCAACAAAATAAATAAGGAAAAAAGACAAAATAAAGCGAAAAAAAAAAACGGAAAAAGAGGTAAACCAAATTACAGCCCAGGGGGCGGGCGAGGGCTAAGGCCGGGACGGAGGGAGCCAACTCTTGGCGGATTGTCTGCAAATCCAAAACGAGTTACAGTTCATTCATTCCCAGCCGGGCACACACTCATTCATTGATTCACTCGGCCATTCATTCGATCGCCAACCGGCTTCAGCCTGAGCTTTTCCATCTATGCACAGCCTTATAGATAGACACACATATAGCTCCATTGATCCAACGGATGTCGGTTCGGTTCTTTTTCTCCGAGATCTGATATTCGAGTCGATTTTATTTATCTGTTTCGTTTGCCAGCCGTTGTTTGTTGCGAGTTAATAATTATAAATTGGCGCTCGCTCGTTGGGCAACTAGCGTTGGCACAGACCCCCGCGCGAGATACATTTGTATCTGTGCATCTGTATCTGCTAGTTGTGGCTGTAACTGTGCGCCTGCCGCGACTATTTCTCCATTTTGTCGCTTGGTTTTTTGTTTGCCTAATTCTTAATGATGCATAAAGTGCTTCGCCTCCGAAGTGGTTGCTTGGCACATGGAGTTTTGAAAGTTGATTGCAAATTAATTGCCAACACCCGTCAGCTTCTCGTCTAGGTTTATTCTCTTAGATATTATTACCTTTTAAATAGTTTTTTTTTTCTCAGATTTGTGATGTGATTTTATGACTTTTAACGGTTAAAAAATCCTTGATAGATAAACAAGAATTGTGTTTAGAACCATTGTTCTGTTCGATCTATCAAGGCTGGGACTATTGATCATTTTCCATTTAAAATAATACTACCTTTATGATCGATACTTATACTCTTTAGTTTACTCTCAATAGTTAAGGTCCTCCCCCCGCATCTTATTAATATTATTACTCTCCAACCTCTGCCAAGATACACGCCTGAGTAAATGGGTTACCTCCAGCCCCAGAATTCCAGTTCAAGGTAGTACGTACCCTAGGTATAGCTATAGAGCTGCATATATAAAGGCATATATCACTCTATATGGCCTGCATTTGCATCTGAAATCAAATGCAATTCGTCTCTTTCAGTTTCACGTTTCGTTCATTGCCTTTTCGGGCCTCCAATCGGACTCACACACTCCCTCCCGGCCACCTCCACTATTAGCGGCTTTTGCATTATACAAATTTAATGTTTAATTTTTTTCTCTCCCCCTCTATGTTGTTGTTGTTCTTTTGAGCGTTCTTTGTTTTAGATGAACTCGACCGTAACGCTTTTCTATGGCGTAAATTTACATCTACATACGTAACGAAATAAAACGAAAACAAAAAAAAACAACAGAGTGAAAAATAAAGGTAAAAAATAAAACGTAAAAAATTAAAGTTCGAGGAGACGACGCTGCGCCGTCGACAGGCAGCAGCAACTATAACAATAACAATAGTGCGGCTGTTGATGTGCCGGCAGCAACATCAGTTCCACAGTTCCAATCTCCAGCTTGTCGGAATCCCATTTGGAATCCACCGGGGGAACCCACCGTACTATTAGAACCAATGTCGGTTGGCTGCGCGTCGGATTCAGCTGAATATGGTAATAAATTAAGCGAAATCCGCGTAACTCTGCCCCAGAGCGTTGAGACAGATAAGTGTGTGTATGCCCCCGTGCTGCCAGCCAGGTGATACGGTGGCTATAGCCACTACTATATGTGCTATAAGTGTGTGCTGTTATGCAAGCCACTCAGCAGACCAACCGCAGAATGCAGCCAACTCACACCGCTGGAAACAATGCCAAGGAATGCAGATCGTAGGGAGAATTTGACTACGAAAATGGGTTACGACGGGGGAGATGCCTATTCTTAAAATATAAGCTCAAAAACATTAGAGAAAATATGTTTTTTAAAAGTAAATTTACAAAGTAGATACCAAAGACTCTTAGAATCCTTGTAAACCTTTGTTTTAAAAAACTTTTCCAAAAGTAAGGCATCTATAGTAGTTTCTCCTTATCAAATCTACAGTTCAAGGTATTATAAATAATAATTTTTTAGAATTTTCCTATAAAACAGGGTATTTAAATAAATAACTATTTTTTAATAGCAATAAAACTAAAACTGGGAAAAAGGCTTTGCAAGTGAAAAATGGCAGAAAACCGAAAACGTTGACTTGACTTTTCACAGCTCTCTGCGCTCTGGCACCCACTCCTCCTAAGCCACTGTGCCTCCCCCTCCTACTCCTCCGCCCTCCCCCTTAGCACACACCACACCCAGAAAAGACCCCAGATCGGAGCAGTAATACTCGACTTTGAGGTATACTAAACCATGGAGGCTCCGCCAGGTAGAGCTTCGGTAGCTGTTGCTCTGATCAGCGAAGCGCGCAGGCGCGTAGTCCGAAAACTCCCAACGGCGTCGACTATGTTAATTAGTGACAATGTGATTTCTGGCCCTGAAGGCGCTGCTGCGCCCCCGCCCTCGGGCACGCCTCCACTCTGGGCAGCCAGCAGGGCGAATGATTAATTTGCTGGCACTGAAAGCGGACTTCAGCCTGAAGTGGGTTGCCTTAAATTCCGCTAAATGCCATAATAATATGCTTCTTTTTTTCCAACCAACCTACGGCTGTTCTTCTTCTGCGTCTCTTCTGGTTCTTCTACGATTCTTCTGCATTCGCAAAACAATGGCGTTGAAATTAAAAATGAAATTCCACTTTATGACCTTAACAAATTTGCAATCAACATAATTCCCCGTGTTATGACTCTTTAAGCTTTATGTTGCGTATCGAAAAAGATTTCTTTTTCCGTACTCCAAAAAAGTTAACTTCTATGACTTTTCGGCTCTCTGTTTTCTAGGGGTTCTGCTTGGTGGCCTTAGCAATTTGTGGGAGGTGAAAACTATCTTGCGTTAATGGTTGAATTTAGCGTAATTAATACGCAGAGGCAGTAAATGAAGTAGAAGTTGGAGCTGGAGCAGGAGCCGTCGGTCGAGGTGATCATATTTCCCATTTCGGCCTCACATTGTATGGTAATGGGACAGGGATTGGGTGGGTTCTTCTTGGTAGGTATTTAATTTCATACGAACTGGATTCCCGATAATTCCGCTGGGATTATTACACACGTTTTATTCATATTTTTCTGCTAATGTATAATTATGTGCTTTTCGAGTTCCACGAAACTGTAAAATTGCCTCGTTTTGTGGTCTAATTTTTTTTTTTGATATTTATGCGGAAAATAAGTGAGGAAAATTATGGGTTGAAAATGAACAAAGTGTAAGGGTTGAAGAATGTATGAATTAATGGGTTTAAAGATGGAAAAAGTATATTTATTTATTTTTTATAAAGGGGATTATGATCTTAAATAATCTTAGAAACTATAGAAGGTCTTTAAAATATAGTATCCTTTTTTATTCTTCTTCCTAAAGTATCCTGGTATCTAAAATACTTTTCAAAAACCATTTATATTTAAAATACGATAAATATTCTCCATCATAAATCCTTCTCCTAAACCCTACAACCCCCAGCTATCCATGCAAATCAAATCAATGCCCTGACAAATGAAAGTGAAAACGCTGAGCACACTTTTCCACCATTCACGATGACTGTCTGTCTGTCTGCCACATGTCTGTCTTGGCGAGAACAGAAAGATTGTCATTCCATTGTCATTTTCAAAACCAACAAACTGTAGCTTAACAAGTGAGGTGGAGGCAGAGGAGTTGCCGAAGCACCCGAGAATTTACAAACTGTCACATGCGAAGAGAGCCTCTGAAGACATGTGACTGAAGTCGGAGATGGCGTTGGGGCTGGGGATTGGGATTGGAGGTGCTCAGTCGGATGGATCTACAAGTCAAATGTGCATTAAATGTGTCATTCTGCGAGGCAACCAACTAAGCAGATCGGGGGATCTGGAGCCAGAGTTGGAGCTGTTCTATGGTCGGTTGATCGGTCGGTTGCCTGGGCTGAGGTTATATGGAGCTGGGCCACATTGCCTCAGCTCCGATGATGACGATGATGATGATGATGATGAATCAACAGCCGGCAAGGGGCAACAATGGCAACTCTTCAAGCTTGGACAAACATTTCACGCA
The DNA here is from genome assembly GCA_018904815.1 of Drosophila ogumai. Classification (NCBI taxonomy): domain Eukaryota; kingdom Metazoa; phylum Arthropoda; class Insecta; order Diptera; family Drosophilidae; genus Drosophila; species Drosophila ogumai. The sequence continues at coordinate 28,731 of JAEIIJ010007000.1, forward strand.
TCAGGCACTTTATTATGTAGAAATAAAAAAAAACACACAGAAAACACAACATCAGCAGCCGTCAGAGGAATAAAGGCAAATGCGAATACCAAAAACTTCATGAATGGAGCAGGGCAAATAGCAAATGGCAAATCATAGAATAGGAACAGCTACAGGGCTTTAGAGCTATAGCCATGGCGATTTTCGCAAATCTAAATTTAGTGAACAATGGCGAGAGACTGGAAATGATTTTCACCGCAGCTCCGGAGGTAAATAAACTTGATTTCTCTCTCTTCTTCGACTTGGGTTTCATTAAGGGTTCGTTCGTTTTGTCGGCATAATGACATCATGCGAGTGTAAAACAAAAAAAAAATCAAATTTGAAAAGAGATATATGGCGAGAGAGCAGAACAATGACTGAAGAAGCAGCACAGGGGCCAACAAAAAAAATTAAAAAGCAGCAAAAACAAAAAACAACCAAAAAAAGGCAGCGGCAATTTTGCGTGCAAATATCTAAGATACACTAGCCTAGATACGCTCTCAACCAAAACATCGAAAGACCCTGGTCATGATGGGGTCTGTAGTCTATAGTCCGTCGAACAATCATGCAGCTCACATATGTATCTGTATCTGTATCTGTATCTGCGGCTATTGTATCTGTGAATCAGTTTCGACCGCTGACTAAGCGTTAGATGCGCGTACCGAAAGCCGATCGAAATATAGTACACAGTTTCGGTATGAGTGCCGAATAACAACACCCGACTTGTGCATAAATTCCAGCTGTGTTAAAGTGCAGCACCGTAAATCATTCAACTACTGTAGTAAACCCTCCCTTGGCTCCCCTCTTTAGGGGGCATCTTGGCTGCGATGATGAAACTTTGAAGCATTTTCAGCTTTTTTGCGCTTCGCTGATTTCGCTTGTAGGTGTTGCACAGTGGCGGGTACAGAGGGGGGCGAAGATCGGGGGTGCCTAGGCTAGTGGGAGGGTCAAATTAAATGAAGAATACAGAGGGAAAAATGAGAAAAGACGCAGTTCGTTGGCCATAGCAAAAGTGAAGCGTGTTCATGACACTGTTTTCATTATTATTCGGCTGTTTGAAGATTTGGAAACTCGTTTGCCAAAGGCATGAACTCGATTCTTAATGTGTGTAATTAATCATAATTTGTTTTTAGTTTTAATGAGTGACTTTTAAGGCCTGTCCGTGAAGGTTTTAAGCCCTCAATAACGCTGGCACACCTGGATGCCATAAAAGCAAGCGCACTCATCTGCATAATTGGCCTCCACCGAAGGAGTATCGAAGGAGTTGAGTGCCAGGAGCCGGGTTAAGAGTGTCAACGAGTCACGCACTCGGCAACCTTTAATCCTCGATCGCATTTCCCATCACGGTATACAGAGGATTCCCGCCGGGTCAATCCATTTTTCACACAGTCGTCCACAAACTAGCCGTAACTTTCGTATGCAAATACGATCGGCAGGGGAAAATCATCAATAATATGCAAATGCAGCAAATTAATGACTGACAAAAAGACAATCGAAACGAATTAAGAAAAGCCAGCCCAACCTCTGGCCGGCCACAAACGATCCGAACTGATCCGATCCGAGTCGCATAATTTGCGTAGATGCGGGCCTGCGCAGGAACAACGACTAGCCGAGATGAGGCTCCGGTGGAGGGGGCCCCCAGCCGGTGGCTTTATCCACAAGATTGGAATAATAATAACAACGATGACAACAGGGGCTGCCTCTGCAGCAACAACACAAATGATTGAATCAAATTGACGACCAGAACCTAGCCACCGAAGCCATCGTTATGAGCTACATGTGTCCGGCCACACTCTGGCATTGAAGGGAGATGTGGTTTTCTTTAAGATATTTGGAGATAAATTTAATGAGTATTTGAAATGATTAGAAAGAAATGTTCTAATAGAAGAAGAATCAATCTTCAGATAAGATAAAAAGCGCGCTTAAGATATATTCTGACTAAAAATTAGAATTAGTTTTTTAAAAAGTATAAAAGCTGATGCTTTTATAGTTCCAAAATAGAAAGGGTATTCAAAACTCTCCAAATAATTTAAATAAACGTTTAGGTTTGACTTGGCCAGGGGAATTGATTGTTTCATTAGCCGCGCACACGTCTGCAGCTGGGATATGTAAATGTTTAAACATTTATGGTCATAATGTGTCAAAGACCATAAATTCAATTAATTTATTATAATGGCAGGAGTGGGCCTGGTCCCCGGCAAGTGCAGACGACGCCGTGCTGGGGGTCAGTTTTGATTAATCATACGAATGCGTAGCGCTTACTACATCATCTTGACACTGCAGCTCCGGCGGAGAGCCTGGCTGGCTGGCTGGCTGGCTGCTGTGTTCCAATTTGTACGGCGACGCATTAAACAAATGTATCTCAATCTCAAGCTGTGCCCCGGCGTCGACGACTCGCCATGCATATAGCCCCGCAATCGCACGCACTCCCGTGTCCCCCGCCTAATATGTAAACAATTTAAATAGATATTTAGATATGCTGCCTACGCTGGCGCCAGGCTCACGCAGACGAGCGCTCACGAGCTGTCTCGCTATTTGTTTTAAATTTTAATTTCCGTTTCAATTTCACATAAATAAATTAAAATCACAAAATATAACTCAGATAAGATCGCTCTCCAGGGGATGGGGATGCATTCGCGGCCATAAACCACGGAGCCAACAGAATGTATCTGTATCTGTATCTGTATCTATTTATGTGTGCAAATGAATTGTTTAAATTGGCTCTCGATTTGGATTTGAATTTAGTTATGGCTCTGCGATCTGCTCTTGATTTAGAGTCTTGTGCCGGATGCACTAAACACATGCCAAATAACTGTTCATCATTTGGCCAAATCGGTGCGGAGGATGTGCCGTAAATAAAACTGATCGCTTAATGAGCCCCAATATCCCCATATCCATCTCAGATCAATTGCCGTTTATCACCGTCCATTATCGAGGTGTAATTTTTGGTAGATTGCGTTCAGGAATGCTGAACGATTTCGTTCATTCATTGAGACTTTTATGCCGCAAAACAAGTGAATTAAGTCCTAGAGGCTATAATACTCTTTATCACTGTGAGAGCTGCCTTATCCGTTTGCCAAACCTATTTCTCGCACCAGAACTATGTTTTAAAGATAAGATTCGCAATTTATACAAAGTATAGATTTCCGAGAATTTTATAGAATTAAAGATAGTAATTCTATGGAGGCATTTTGCTCAGCCAAGTCATTGAAAGGAATTTGAAAATTATAATCTTTTTATGTGCATTCAACCATTTTAAACTGCGCATAAGTTGATAATAAATAACTTGAATGTGCTACCTACAATTAACCTAAGCAATAAGCCTAAAAGACTTTAAGGAAGTTCCTTCTATAATTCGTTAGAGACCTGTATGGGTAAACTTAAGGTTACAAATTCGTAAAAAGACTATAATAATGCAGAGATAGGTTTATATTTTAAGCTCATAGTCATTTTTGTAAAGCATAACAAATTGAATTAAGTGAAACCTAAGGTAAATATTTTCATATTTTATAGAAACCCTATACAAAACATGTCAAAATAAGAAGACCCTTTCAATCAGTGACCCTTTGACCCTCTCAGTACCAAATTAATTCAATAGATATGCAAAAAAAAAAGGTGTATCTTTCGCTTACCGTTGTGCGTGGCTGGGTGGAAGTGGCTCTTATCACTGCTCGCCGACGACGTCACATAATCCATGGACAGGCGGCTATTTACGCTGCTGTTGTTGCTGCTGGAGAGCGGCGCTGCTTGGGCGGATGACTCGGGCGGGAAGACGGTGGCCACCTGGTGGTCCGATCCACAGACCGAGGCGGTGGTGGCCGACTCAAAGGAATGGCCATGCACAATGTCCTCATTTGGTTTCTCGCATTCTGAATACAAAAAAAAGGGTGATGGGAAAGAGCAAATAATAAAATTAGTTGCCTAAAAATACTAATCATGTTTACTTGCGAACTAAGAGCTTGGCAAACTCAATAAATTATAAAGAATATAATGCAAAATCTATTTTTTTTTATTGCTCCACACCTTTTTCGTTACACAGAGATTACTGTATTACTGCAGTACAGAAATGAAAGATAAATTTATCTACATATATGTAGGGTTAATATTATTCAAGTTTTACAAGATAAATAAGCTTGTATCTCAGGATTACGGTAAATTGTGTTTACTTAAAAAGCCGACGGACTTTAGTATAGAATTATTATATTACGTTTTCTTATTACATTTCTCTTTTTCAAGTGTATTTAGCACTTTTCACCTCGACAACAAATCAAATTTAACCCTTGGCCAGTCAGGACAAAAAAAAGGAGCCAAGGCTATGTTCAACAGGTCGGAAAACCCGTTCACATTGCCACCCAAAACCCCCACTAATAATACATAATACAGCAACGCCATTCCCAAGGCTCGCTGGCTCCCTCCCTGACTTTATTAGACTGGCTTCCGTTTGGGGTTTGCTTTGGGACAGGTAAATTTGGTTACTGGCGCCACTGGAGTTATTGCCTCTCCCCCTCTCACTGCCATTATGCGGCTCACGTACTCACCTTTCTGCAGGATGTCCAGGTGCTCCCACAGAATGTCGCCGGTGAAGGGCGGCGTGATGGCCAGGAACTTCTCCTTGCCCAGATCGACCATGGCACGGCCCTTCATCTTGTAGAAGGGGTCCAGGTTCATGGAGACCAGTGAGAACTCGTTTTTGGCCCAGTTGAACCAGTAGATGACGTGCTCCTCTGTCCACTCACGGGGATCTGCATGGGAATCAGTATCAGTAAGTGACGATTGAAGTACAAAAATAAATATAAATAGAGATGGAAATTAATCGTTTTCTAATGCCTCTTGGCTCTGCGGCGACTTAATTAGGCGTGGGAGCGTGAGAGCGCCTTGTTATTGCTGTGGGAAACTATTAATATTCATTATTGGTCTCAGGCCGGAACTCCAATTGATAGTTCACGGTTAGTTAGGACATTTATTGCCTCGAAGGGTATTGTTTGGAAGCAGAAAGCTTTGAAATCGAGAATTTAAAAGTTCAAAGGTCATTATTCTGCTTAAAGTTCTTTAAGTTTTAATCAAATTCTGTGTAATAAACTACCATAATGAATTACCGATCGTTATCAGTGTTTTTTTTTAAGAATTAGGCGCTTAGTCATAGAATATTTCTTTGAGATACTTTAAAGAATAAACTTCTTAGTTCTGCTTTCTATCCACAGATTTCCCTTTGTACATACCTTTGGTTATGTTGTACTTCTGCACCTCCTTTTCCCAGGAGGCAAAGGAGGCCTTGAGCACCTCGTTGACCTTGCGATTGGTGCCGGGCGTGAGGGGTGGCAAGGCGGTGGGTACATCTGAAAGACACAAAACAAACCAAAATATACATTAAAAATCCGGTTAAAGATGTTAAAAATATAAAAAGTAAAAGATTCTTGTGCGGATTGGTTATAAAAGCTAAAGCGCTGCACCTTTGAGCTTGCTGTGATTGGTGGACAGTTGCTGGAGCTTCTGGGCCTTCAGATGGAACTTGCTGGTGAAGCACTGATAGTTGCTATTGTGCAGATAGTTCTGGTGATTGTAGTTGGCCGATCGCAGCGGCGGCAACATGCGGCTGTCGCTCCAATCGATCCACTCATTGGTCATAATTGAGGGGTTTTCCCAGCGAACTCGTTCGGGGGTTAGAGGTCGTTCACAACACACGCTCACAAGGGGTGGGATCAATTGATTCTAATTGATTGGTGCGGCACAATCTTGACCCGAAGTGTCAGCGAAAGTCGCGAGATACAAGTGTGTATCGGTTTGTATCTCAGCAGCACTACAACAACAACAACTGGGTGCAATTGTCGCGCCTTAATTGTGGTAATTAAATGTTAATTGCACATATCACAGCGCCACTTGGCCACTTAGCGTTTCTGAACTGGTTTTACACTTCTTGGGATTAAAATTTAAATTAAATGTTATTTTTCTGTTTTCTCGCCGAAACAAAACACAAAACGTTCGCGGAACGGAAAGTAAATTTTCGAAATTCGTTCGTCGGTCGTTCTGTGTATCTATCGGATTGCTGGATTTGTGAAGCCAAACTGAAACGAAACGAAACGATCGTATCCGCAGCCGCGCAGCTCGCTGCATATCCTAAACAGAGAGAGCGACAGAGAGAGAGATGGAGCGCGAGAGCGCAACAAGTGGGAATGGAACTCGTAAATCTCCAGCAGGCAGGCGGAACGAACTGGAATTCATTCATAAAACGAAACGCGAGCGTGACCAAATTGTGCGTGTGTGTGTTTGTGTGCGCTCTCTTTCTCTTTTTGTGCATCTGTGAATCCGTGTGTTTGGAACGGAAACGGCCATCAGAGCGGCGGCAGCAGCAACAACAACAAAGAATACATGGCTACAGCGAGTAAAACAACAACGACGCAGCCAGGTTGTTTGTTTAGCCGAGAGAAGGCAAAAGGCAGAGGAAAAAAAACAAAGCACACACGCAAGCAAACACACGACACACGAAAAAATTAAAGCAAAAAAAGAGCAAACACAAATAAGAGCAAACAGTTTTTTCCTTTTCTTTTTTTTTGGCAACAGGTGACCAAATGCAGGCAGATACAGGGTGTAACAGGTGCAAAAAAAAATTAATAAAAAAAAACTACACCTATTTTAACTGAATGGGAAAAACACGGTTGTAAATTAAAATTTGGACTTCAAATTATGACATAATAAGGTAAAAAATTTGGTTTTATTAAAAGCAGCTTTGTTTTATAATTTAATTCTTGATATTTCGCTTTATTTTAAAAACAAAATCAACCCTAACCTTATTACATAAGTTCCTAGATAAGGTAAGAATAATTTTAATTATCTTACTTATTTCTTTCTTATAATCCCTAAATTTATAAGTATTTTCCTTTGAACTACATTTTTTCCTAAATATTCTCCTTTTCAATTTTTTTTTCTGCACTTTTTGATTCTTCTTTGGTTTTGTATAATTTTTTAACCAGATTGTTTTTGTGCACATATGGCAAATCTACTCAAGTTTCTTCCCCTCACACACACGCACACCCAGGCACTCAAGGAAAAAAGAAGAAGAAGAAAACAGGCAGACAAGCAATTTATGAATGAATTTCTTGTGTTGCCTCACACGCGCATTCGCCTGAAAAGAAACTCCAGACAAATTGACAAACAACAACAACAATAGCGGCACCGAGAGTGATAAAGAAGAAGACACCGATATTTTGTAGTAAGGGAACACAACAATACCCTCAAGGCAACACGACAACAACAATGATCAGCGAAGACGATGCGACGTCGACGTCGACAGCGGCTGCTTCCGCTGCTTCCGTTCAATGTATCGAACAGCGAGTGCAGGCGATAAGGAGAAAGGGAGATGGGGAGAGATAGTAAACGAAAGAAGAAGACACTGCCCAAGGTAAGGCAGAATTAGAGGCAGCAACAGAAGAAGAAGAGGGGGCAGGAGAGGATAAGATAAAGCTATTATTATGATGACTACGCGACCAGGTAAATTTATGAATGGAAACGAAACGCAACGTAACGCAACGCAACGAAATGGGAAGCGAAACTATGAATGAATTGGAATTACGTGCTGCGTCGACAGCGACGCCGGCAGAGAGATCATTTGGTCATTATCACAAAACCGCATAATTGGCGACAAATGCAGGGGAAACCCTTTGGGCTTCACCTTTATCACCAGCAACAACAACAACACTTCAGTCTGCCTCTTCCTCTGCTACCTGTGCACAAGCACCGGAAAAAATAGCCGGAAGAATTTAATCCACATTTTTGAGATATACTCAAGTGCACGAATGTATTAACTAATACCTATAATTACGTTCGTATCACTTCAGTTACTGGCGAGATAACTTGTACTTCCGAAAAAATCGAAACAGTAAGAGTATACTTCCATTTTCAGTTTTATCAATAAAGATTAGAAATTCATTTCATAAATTATAGAAATTTCATTTTAGTTTAGTTTTTTTTACTATCTTACCAAAAAATAAAATACGTGTTACTATATAAGTCACTTTACTTGTAATTAATGAAATTTATTTATAAGAATAATTTAAATCAATGTTAATAATAAGATTCGAACTATTTTTTAACCCTCTTCATAGGTTACCAAAAAAGATTCTCTCCCATTTATTCCTGACAGTGTATTTACTGGTCCCAAGGTGGCCTGCGTGTTAAAGAAATTACTTCTCATAGCCATGGCTATGGGACTATATGACTATGACTATGCCCCTACGAGCCCTGTACGTACATATTTGGCATTGCATACATATGTATGTATTATAAGTTACAACAATTATTATGACTTGTAGTCGTAGAAGAAGAAGTCGACGCGAAGCACTTCAAAGCGCAGCACTTACAACTCGAAATTACAAAACGTCTGTGCGTGTTCGAAATTCATTATGCGATCGGGACTGGGACTGGGGAGCACCTTGGCGGACCTGCTGGGCCACACACATTGGTTAGCCGATCCTCCATTGGAGCCACTCTGGCCTAAGCGTTGCGATGCGGTTGGTAATCATATGAGGTGTTCATTGTTCGCTCCTAGTCACTAGTCACTCTGCTTTTTTGCAGCAGCAGCAACAGCTCCACTTGGAAATGGGTCAATCACCAACCACCACCACTACTGTCTGTCTTCTCTGCTCACGAGATGGGTTGGCTGAGGAGATGGATTCCAAGCCAACCAGATCCACGTCATGCTGGCTGGGACTCCTGGGAGGGCTTCTTAATTTATTCGAGTTATGATTAATGCATTCTTGTTATTTTCAACCGAGTGGGTGGCATTTAATTAAGGAATACTTTCACGGTTACCTTGGCGTTACGGAGATAACTCAATTTTGAATGCAAAAATAATTGTATAAAATGTAAATTTGCAAGTATTAAGTGAGGGATTACCTAGGATCAAAATATCTGTATAGCATATTTTCAGATTTATAAAAAAAATATTTTAGAAATACCAAAATTCATATGAACTTCAGTTTCCTTTGCATTGCACAAAAAGAGTTCAATGTACCGGCATTTTTTAAATGTTTTTTAATGGCTATTTATAAACACCTACTAAATAAATATATTTTGGTGGTTTTTAAAGGAAACCAACACAATGTACGTATATAGTCCAGTAACCACTTATCCTTGGAGATTCGGCATCCAAAGCTATGCCGGTTTGAAACGATTTCAAAGCGTAAAACCCTTCCGATCTGGACCAGTTACTCAGAACGAACTGCATATCCCCGAGAGGTCACGTAGACCACAACAATGCCGGAAAGAAAGCGTTGCCCTACAATCTGGGTACTACTAAGCCTACGCTCCGCTCGGGTTTTATCGGAATCGGCTCTGCGTCAATAAGTTCCGCCGGGAGATCTGCTCCGAGGACGTACTACGTAGGTTGCGGGTGGGAAAAGGTCTCAAAGAAAACTTGAGTTGACTTGTGCCAATCGGGTTCAGTGAGTAATTGGCGCAATTAGCAAACGGCTATCAGACGCACTGGCAAAATCTTATCGCAGTTCCAAGAAATCGGGCGGGCACTGGCAAAGACTCGTAGAAATTTATTAGTGCAGGTTATTTTTGAACTAATTACGTCTTATCAAGTGTGGCGATGGAGACCTGCCTCCCGTCCCGATAGGTGAACATCGAACGTTGGATGGCGGAGTCTCACATTCATTCATAAAAATACAGAAATACAGAGTGCCGCCGAGCTGGCACAGTGATCGACGTTTTTCAGCGCCTAAGCGTGAACAATGAAATTCTATTTCCGTTTCCTGTATTGCTGAGATCGTTATCAAGCGATAACCGGAGAAATTGCAATTTGAATGGAGTGTCTAAGTGTCTGAGTGTCTGATTGTCGAATCGAATCAAAGGCAATTGAAGCGCAATTTCACTGCCACCTATCCCCCCCCCATTGGTTCACCTGAAAGTGCAACAAGCTGCACGCAATTTTCAAGGGAGGAAAATTGCACCGAAGAAAATTTAATTTCTGCTACAGAATTCTTTAAACTTTACTTAAATAATAATTTAATATAGGATAGAGATAAATTTAAATTAAATGCAAAGCAACTCCTTAATTAACTTCATTTGTTGTTGTCCCGTTTAAACATTATATTCTAGGTGTTTGTCTCAGTTTTTCTTGCGTGTATTTAAAGCCAAAAGGCAAACACTGAAACTCTGCCAGCAACTGGCAAACTGGCAACCACAAAGGCAGCGAACAACATTATTAAGTATTTGCCATTGACTTCCGGTCGTTAGATATTTCATTACCAACTTCGGCTTCAACTTTGAGTCGCTGGTAGTTGGGGGCCAGGCCAGGCACCAACAATTCTATTAAATTGTATAATATTCTGCCTTGCCTGGGCGGTCTCTGGCTGGGCTGGAGTCGGGGAGATGGCAGAGTTGGGAACTGGAGGAGATACAATATGCAATCGAGAACAGATGGAAGGAAGGCAGATCCGATGATGTTGGGGTAATTATGTCTAAATACACGGTGCAACCGATAGCTGTACCTACGTGCATACGTATAATTAAAGCATTTCTCTAAGTAGGTCTTTGCAGTCTCTGCTAAAGACTTCTTTGTTTTTTTCTCAATACCAATCGCTGGCCTTTGCAAGTCCTTTGACATTGGGCATTGAGCTCAATAAACGACTCGCGCCTCGGGCAAGACAAGGCAGCTAATTTGATTGAAGCTCCAACTCTAGTTGGTGGCCAGACATCTGTATATACGTAAGTATATACATAGTTATATACGTCGACTCGATAAACGCCGCTCATTTAGTGCTTGAATCGTAAATAAAGTCAATAAAAGGGGCGTCGTAAGAGGAATTAAATAAATACAAATCCAAGCAGAGGCAAAATGTGACAAGTTCCTGGAAAACACTGCTGTCGATATAAGAAAAATCACAGTGGGGGTGTATTAGACCACGATATACCCTAGATGTAAAGGAAAGTATGATTAAAAAACTTTTTAAAAACTTGTCAAAGACTAGAATCGGGCTGGATACTTCTTCCTCATCAGTGGCAGTAAAAAAACACTTGTTTGCAGTCAGAACCCGTTGGGAATTTTAGTGCAAAACAGGACATAAGTACTCCAATGAATAATAGAAGCCTTATGTGCTTTAGACTTTTTTCCGTTTGAAAGTTAAGCTTATGAGTTTAATTTTAAACCCCTTAAAAACTTAATTTTTCTCAAATATATAGTCACTAGTTTTATTCCCAAAAGATTTTAAAATTAAATTATTGTCACTATAGAACCAACATGAATCTTTTAATATGTCTGTTCTAAACGTCACAGCATTTCCTCGAAATCCATATATGCACTTTAGTTTTCCTTAATATTAGGAAAAAAAAAACCCAGGAAACCAATCTGAAATTCTCGATAAAAAATAAAAAGAGAATGGAAGACGGACAGACTAAAACTGAAAATTATATTGGAAGCAAATAAATCAAATAATGTGCAGCCAAATTACGACAAAATACACATTCGAGTATAAATAAATATGTATGCATGACAGGAGGCTAAGCGGGAGTTGGAGACTTGGGAGCTCATAGAGTTGGGGTCCAAACATGGGCGGAAACAAGGGGGAGGCAGCGGACACTTATGTGTGTGTGTGTGTGGGGAGTTTTCGATATAAAAATAATTGCAGGAATTGTGTGAGTTGTGTGCTGTTGACGTCGTTAAAAAAAAAAAAAAGACAGAAAAAACTGCAAAAGGAAAATGGTACAAAAAAAACGATCACTTCTTCTTGTTGCACATTTGCAGCTGAAACAGCAAAAGTAGAAAGAGAGAGAGGGGGGGCGAAAGCAAGTGTAAAAGAGAAGTACGCTGGCTAACAAGAAGAATCACAAGGAAAAGAAGGGGGGATGCGACCCTGGCAGCGTCTATAAAACAGAAAAAATAAAATAAAAATACAAAAAAAGAGGAAGTTATATTTAAAAAGCCGAAAGGAGTATACCCTTTCACTTGGTTATTATTAAATTCTTATGAATATTTGAAATATATTTTTTAAATAAGGTTTCCTAGTAGATTACAATAGCACCTGCTGTCATCTTAACAACGCATAGTTAAATTTTAAGTTTAAAGGATTTTTGATCCTATTATTATTTTTTTATTTCATAATTAAAATTTTTAATAGAAAAATGCATATTAAAGGTTATTATGCTTAGAGAAATTTTAATAAATAAATTTAGTGATACACTTTACAAGTTGATTGAACTTACTTCATTTTTGATGAAATTAATTAATAATTATTAATTAATTAATAATGAAATTAATTATATAAATAAAAAAATACATTTTCTGGGAATTAAAATCTTCATAGCTTCCTTTTAACTTTACCACAAACCTCATATCAAATTCGAAATACCCTTCATAAGAGGATGAAAAAAAAAAAGAACCGAGGAGTTGTCGTACGAAACTTACTACACCGGAAATATAAAATTACACACTCAACACTTAAATGCCGCGCTCGTATGTGTATAGTGTGTATGTGAGTTGTGTGCGTTGCATGCTGCAGCTGAGATTCGTGGTTCGAACACCACGAGATGCGTTGCACGCTGCACGTAGCAGCCACTTGCTGCAAAACAGGGTGCAAAGCGATCGAACCCAATTCCAGGAGGAAGGGGCCAGGCCAAAAGTAAATTAATTGCCCAATTTCGGACGTAGGTAGCCCCCATTCGACAATCAATGGACATGAAAAGTGTTGCACCTCAGGTGTGTTCCATAATTATGGGAATATTTATTTAGCCGACTGCACGAGAGGATCATGTCTGGGATCAATGGATATCAAGGGGATTATATGTATGGTATTTTCAGGGGATTAAGGGTGCAAATTAGGGGAAGAAAGTGCTTGAAATTAAGAAGAGTGTGCCTTAAAGAAGGCATTTCCTTCAAAGATGGTGTGAGCATGTTGTTTTATGTATCTTTGATAGTTAAAGTAATAGAAAATCTTGTAGATACAACTCAAAATTATGTATTAACTCATGTTCCTTAAATTTAAATGCATTTTTAAATCCTCTTTAATTAATGATCAAATCTTCTCTATCTTCTCTTTGGCTTCTTTCTCGCGGATTGTGAAATTCGCAGAAAATAAAGTTCCCACGCACTTGAACTTGAATTGTTCGCTGTGTTATTTTGACAGATTTCAATACAGGTTTGCTTGCAAAAATAATAATATATATCTACATATATTAAATGGGATGTTAAAAAAGACTCAAATTACACAGACACATACGCTGGGAGGAGGACTGCCTCTTGGAGGATTAAACAACACACAATAAGTCTGCGTCCTGCAGCTTTTACCTGCTAATGATCCTTGAAAAGGACTGCATACCCTCTCCGCTGGAGCCATGTCCGACTTGTGGACTCCTTTGGCGGCTTCTCTGCCCTCCTCGCCAATTCCCCCAAGGCTCGGCATAACCCGCGGATCGAGGACTCCACTCCCTTGGCGTCTGTGGCGTGGGAAAAATCTTTCCAAAAATCTCTCCTCCTTCTGTTCGGTTTCTCTTTTTAAATTTTATTTTATTTTTTTACTTTATTTTGCAAACATATTTCTCAGGCCGCACCGAGATCTTGTCTCCCCCTTCAATAATTCCAGCGCTGATTTTACTTTCGGATGGGACTGCCGACTGGGACTGTGACTGGGGCTGGGTTTTCGGATTTTGGTCAGGACTGAGTCACCGACAGGTAGTGAACTCCGCCGGCTGATAACAAAGGCAACCCGCTGTCTGGCGGCCTTCGAAGACCCCAGACAGCTTGACCGATCAATAGATATACACTTAGTAGCGCTAGCAATAACTTTAGAAATGTCTCTGGGTTGGCAAACATACTCGCTGACTCAGTGCAGATAAAGCACGGTTCTAGGAACCTGAGGCTCCCCTCCTTATTCGAGTTTGCCACGGAGGGAGGGTCGTCTTCTGTCGCCAAGTGCTGCTGCCTTAATTTGGCTCTTTCAATTTTAATTCCATTCAATTAGCCCATGGAAATCTCACACACAAAACCAATTCACCAGGCAGCTCTTCGAGATCGCTTGCTTAATTGTTCTCTCTCTAAATTGATGGTGGGCGGACACGGACGGACACTTTGTCTAATTGCATTTATTCATAATGATAAATCAGCATTCATAGTTCACTGCGTTCCGACTAAATTGAGTGACCCGAGCAGCTTCTGTGCGTTTGCTTTTTCACATTTCGATCGAGTTGTAAAGTAAGTAACTTTTGGAATCTTACACTGTGCGCCGAAGAAAAATGCTGATTATATTTTACACAATATTCTAAGAAATCTCAATGGCTTGAAATGCATTTCCAAGAACATACAAATTTCCGACATAACTTTATCGCCGCAATTATTTGACTCGAAAGTGAGAAACATTTTCCAGCTTTTGTTGCTGGTTTTCTCTGGCTGTTTCTATCAACAACAACAACAACAACAGCAACAACAATAACATTGTGCAAGTAAAAATGTTTATTTAGCAAACGATCAACAGGAGAACACAAAATTTATATGGACAGGCCAAAGTCAATCGGTGGAAATCCCCAATAACAATTGCGAGCCATAAAATTGATGATCAAACGAAAACTCTCACAGGCGGCGATATACGTACGTAGCAGTGCCAAACGGAACTGAGATCAATCGTGTCTGTCCCAAATAACCAAAAATTGGTGGTGGCCAGAGCTTTTTTTGTTCACCTCCCCGAAACTTCTGGCTAAAAGCAAATAAATTCATTTTTAATATGCTCCAAGGAAGCCCGAAATTCAAGGCAGTCAAAACAGAAAGCCAAAGGAAACAAAAAACACAGATACATTGGTGTTTTTCAAATTTTTATGGGTATTTTGTTTCAACAAGAAAAACAGCGAGCCGAGACATTAAAGAATACAAACAGCAGATACAGATACAGATACATCCATAGATACAGATACAGATACAAGCCCAGCAGACAGCGCGGCATTTTCAATTTTCCAATTACGAATTTCCATTTTCGATTTTTCCCATTTCCAATTTCAACTGCAATCGCAACTTCAGCGGAACTTGTCAATGTTTACAAACAAACAAACATAATCCCCCAAAAATATATACTGGAAGCTCGGCCATAACTAAACCGATATCTATTTTATATATATTTTTTTTTTTTTACTTTTTTTTGGCACAATAAATTCCAGTTGCAAACATTGTTTATTTTCCGTTTTGGGGGAAAAACATCAAACGACAAAAGAGAGAAGGAAAAAACCCTAATGAAATTTTGAAAAAATATATCCCACAAAAATCCATGTTTATGATCTGGCCAACGATCTGCTGGGGTTATCTATATATATGCATTCGATTGTTCTTCCTGCGCGCTCTTCCAGTAATTATGAGTTGGTGGGGTGTTCTTCGCTCTTCGATAGATCAAAGAACTTGCGCCCTCCTCGTGTTTGTTGCCATTGCACTCGGGTGTTGTGGTCGGTCTTTGGGGGTGTGGGATAATGCCCCAAAGGTGTGAAATAAGTGGAGGAGGGAGAGGGAGCAGGAACGTGCCAGCGCCTGCAGCGGAAGGCATCGCCGAATGTCTGATATCAAACAGACACTTTGGCAACTGTTTGAAGTGCAATCAGCTTGTTCACGATCAAAATTCTATATATATACATGCAGCATATCGGAGAGAACTCATATATGAGTGTTTTATGAAAGGAAATGTTTAGGCAAGTGATTGCAGATCTGAGCTGGTAATTATGTTTCAATTCTGACGAAGATGATGGAAGCTATGACGTAGAAATAGTTTGAACTTCCTCCCATTAATTATTAAAGCAATTTGATTTAAAAATGTTTCATTAATAAACTACAATGTTTACAGCCAGCTTATAGACTTAAAATGTGATCAAAACTCAAGGGTTTTGAATTAATATATTATTAGAAGTGAAAATCTAAAAGAAAGTTATAATAAAATGGCTTCTTATAACTAAAAAATTATTATTTAACAAATTCTTAAACTTTTACACAATTTATACATCGAAATCAATTTATTTCCCAAGAACTACCAATAATAATAATTCCC
Source organism: Drosophila ogumai (assembly GCA_018904815.1). Lineage (NCBI taxonomy): Eukaryota > Metazoa > Arthropoda > Insecta > Diptera > Drosophilidae > Drosophila > Drosophila ogumai. The sequence continues at coordinate 44,759 of JAEIIJ010007000.1, forward strand.
ACACATGTCCAATGGCTATTAAACAGGTGTAATGTGTAAGCCTATTGATCGATTGATTGATTGATTGATTAATTGACTGACCAACTGATCGGGTCTTTCCGTAACGAACTCCCATCGAATCTCAAGCGAATCTAAACAACGGCCAAACTATCAATTGACAGCGAAGGAAATCACAAATAAATCTGTGCATATCCAGTGGCAATATATATAAATCTTTATATGCTAGGCGGCCATAAATCTCCCGGCCAGATCATTGGGCAACAACAAATTTTTAATCAACACTCATTAAGTCTGCAAAGATCGCTGGCAATATAATTAAGAGAAATTAGATTTCCATCGGCGCTACATCGTTGACGGCGACGGCGACGGCGACTGCGATGATTATGATGATAATGATGATCGTCATCGGAAGATCACCGAGTCTTGATGATCAATTCGATGAGATGGACGACCTGTTGGATCAATGGCAACCCAGAGCAACAACAAATAGCCTCAGTTGCCGTCAAGATTGGAAGATTTTCGTTGTTTAACGATTTTGCAATTCAGCTGTCGATCATTTCATTCATAAAATCTTGGCACGCTCACACATCCACCCGGTGCCTCCATTCACACAGAGGGAGATCCGTTGATCTGGAAAACTCGCACATCCACATCGACATCCGCACATGCTGGGTTAATGCCAGTCCACGTCCACCCGCCTGCTCTCGGATCTCCCCAACGGGTCCACTACAAACGAAGTGATTAATTCATGTAGTGGCCAGTGGTGTACCCCCGACCCGATCCCTGCCAGCTCCCAGCTCCCAGCTGCTCCATCCTCCGCCCCCTTGGGCGATTCGCCGTTTTCTCAATGGAAACGGGTTTCGTCAGTTTTGGTCCATTCGCTCGCCAGCTCGCCGATCGATCGGCCGTCGCTGCCGTTGTTGATATTGGGGTTTATGTTATTATATTCATCCTCACCTGATCCCCAGCAGCTGCTCATCCGGTCAATGTGAGAAGAAACTAAAAACAAACTCGGCGAATTTTATACCAAAGGAGAGTGTAACGAATGAGGGATACCCTATTGGGTTAAGGAGTTACTTATGAGGGTTAATTATTATTCTTTAACTTTATAAAACCTCTTAATTGAATTTAAATTAAATTTATTTCTATATTTCATCGGTCTTATTTGCTTATACTTTTAAGTATTGCATTTTAAATTTCATTATTTTTTTAAAAAGTAATTAAAGTCATCCTTTATTAGGGTATTCCATCCTGAAATAGTCTCAGCAGGAACGCATGCAACTTTTTCTTTTCAGTTTTTGGGGGGCTCAATTGAAGCTGCACTCGCAGTTGGGGTTGAAGCTGGAGCTAGGAGCTGGGGGAACTGATCAACTGGCCTGATATTGAGCAGAGCAAAGCCAAGCCAAGTGAATGATGTGGTGGGGAGCTGCAACTCCAGCTCCAGCTCCAACTCCAGCTCCGACTCCGTGCCAAATGAAATGCGAAAGTTGCTGCCTCACATCGACTAGTATCTGGCATTCAAATCAGCTTAGAAAACTGCAGCATCGAGTGGTCCGCTGGTCAAGTGGGGCCGGGACAGGCGAGGCCCAGGTCCAACCTATTTGCAGCATCCGCAGCAGCAGCCACTGCAGCAGCAAAGGAAGCGAAGCGGGTTGGGAAAACTAAAGCAAACTCTTTTTCCCACTGCGGAAGTTTGTCAAGCACGTAAAACAGTTAATGGACACAGGATATGTTTCCGGGCCAAACAAGTTTCTCCATCTTGGCTGTTGTTTTTGTTTTATTTTGTGTTGTTTTTTGTCGTGTTTCTTCTTATACCTGTCTGCACCCATCCAAGTTATTAATTATCAATTTGTTTTAATCAATGAATGTGTAAAAAAGCTGGCAGACCCACAGAGACTTGTAACAGAAAATAATAATACAGCCCAAACTAGTTCATTCTACATGTATTGGCAAGTGGATGATGATATACATATATCGTCTTAATTGGCTTTTAATTGCTATGGGAAGTTCGGTTTAATATTTTCACAAGTTCCTCCTCACCAAATCAGTAGTTTACGCATAAATTAGATATGGAGATATCAATGGGAAGCGGCACTTTCAATGCGTTCGGTCACTAACCCGATCGGCGCTAATTAGGTATTAAAAAATACAGTAGAATATCGGAAATACACATTGATTGGCAAGTTGTAAATTCAAATGAGCAAAGTTTGTATAAATTTGGCAAAATTAAACGGAACTTGGGGAGAGATTATGAATGAAACTAGAGTTAGAAATCACAACGGGAATTTATACTCAATGTTCTGATTATAATTTAGGGCAAACGGAAGTAAGATTTGGGGTTTGATGATGATCTTTTATCAGAGAAACCGCAAGCAAGAGGTTTTTCTGAATGGGAAGAACCTTCTTATTAATTGTAAACAATACATTGGCAACTAAAAAACTATCCAAATATTAATGACAGATAAAAAAGTACCTAGATTAAAAAAATATAAGCTTGAAGAATATAAATTAGTTGTATTATTAAACAAATTTCAATCAAGTCCAGATCAAACATAATATCTAACAAGAAAGGAAGCTAACTTCGGCACGCCGAAGTTTGTATACCCTTGCAGATA
>JAEIIJ010007005.1:0-37010 GCA_018904815.1 Drosophila ogumai
GTCGTAGCTTTCTCACAATCTTTCGAAAGCTTAAAAAATACAACATTTCTAACCACATATTCACTAACAAAATTTTAATGCTTTAAAGCGAAATTCGAACCGAACTAAGATCGAACAGCTTTGGCTTCCATTACTTGACGTTGCCCAAATAAAATGTCAAGCCTATTGTGACTGTGAATTTTTAAAGAATTTCCTGGGGAAAACTACAAAGGTTTATAGTAAGAGAAACCGCATAAAGTGCAGCCTTGGTTCTATTTATAAATCCTGCTCAGCTGCAGCTTCTTCAAAGACCAACCCTTCTTCACTATTCACTTCCGATATATCCTTTGCCTACGAACAGGTGTGAGGTAGGTGGCCCGAATCACAGACGCGTGGCCGACTTGCGCCTGCGCCTACGGATCGGGTATATAGTAAATATATATATGTATAAATATAACAACCACTTGGGTGACACCTTTTCGACCAATGCATCTGCACAATTACCAGCGGGGCCAAGGTATCAGATTTCTGGGGAAGGCAGCAGGCAAAAGGCGCTGAGCCACCAGCAGAAACTGAAACTGAGGACACGAAACTCCTTTCTTTTATGCGCCACTGACAAACGGCACATTGCACATGTCCATGCCCATGTCCGTGTCCGTGTCCATGTCCTGAGTCCATGGCAGCAACTTGCCAGACAGGGACACGATGCTGCACAGCTACAATCACAATCACCATCCCAATCAGTCACCCCCATCAGAAAGGCAGCAGCCTCTGAAACAAAAGGCGTGTGTGTGGATGCGTGCGGGCTAGAGATGGGAGCGTGTAAATAATAAGAAATATATAGTTAATAGGATTTATATATCAAGAGATATATACATAATAATACATATTAATATTTCTATAATTTATTTTATTTGTTGCACTTTTAAAATTTTTAATTTTCTTCTTTAGTCTTTGTATCTATTTTTATAAATATTTCTTATTTTATATAGTAATTATTTTTACACCTGGCTTTGCAGTTAAATATTTTAAAAAAGACCAACATTTCAGTTCATAAATTTTCAATTAGAAATAATAATTTCTTCAAGGAACTGTCAATGTGTCATCCCTAGCTCGTTCCTTGTCTTAGGTGCGGGTGTTTCGCCTTGGACCCGGTATTGATTTCATGTTGACGCTGCAATATTTCTCTTAATGAAAACAAACAATGGGATGCTGATGCTGAGCCTGAGGTTGAGGATGAGGCCACTGGCGAGAATGCAGGCAGCTGGCTCGCAGGCAGGAGGTTCGATGCTGGGAGGGTTGGAGGGCTGGCAGGCTGGCAGGCTTACAAAGTGCGTGTTATTAATATTATTGGCCCACAGGCTGCTCCCGGCTATTGGCCACACAGCGAGCAGGGGCAAGGAAGTTGGCCAGTTGGCCACTTGGCTGGGCAAACCTGGCCGAGATGTGGGCTGCCAGATAATCGAGACAGCGAGCAGGTCGTGCCAAATTCCACACGACGGAAGACACGGACATCGGAGATGGAGCCGGAGCCGGGGCCAATTTAAAACCAATTTAAAGTTTAATGAATTCATAAAGAAATCAGTGACTGCACTTTCAAAACATAATCTGCCGACATTCCGCCTTCTCCTCATGGCGTGCCAAATCTCATAATCAGTCAATAACTTTTGCCGCCTTCAAGCACGTGGCCCAGCACTGGGCAAAAAAATGTACTAATTTTTTAGAAGATTGGAAAATACGTTGAAATTTAAATTTAGAATCTCGATCAAAAGTCATTACCTATAAAAAATCATAAGTCAACAATTTAATTTCACTTAAATAATGTAATCTTAAAAATAAATTTATGTATTTGGTGTTTAAAAAATATTCAGAAAAATTGTGTTAACATCTTTAATTATGTTTTGTGTTTAAATTTTAATATAAATTATAGTGCAGCATTCATAAATTCTTATTTAAAGTCAGCACTTAATAGTTTAAAAAGAAAAGCCTAAGGAAAACGAACCTTTTTTCTCATAAAAGGAATTATTTTCAGTGTCAAGTCCTCCGACATTGCACCGAACTTGGATTTCCACTTGGCCGTATTTTATGGGCAATCGAAGTGAAATCAATGGCATTGCCTGCATGCCATTAACACGAAAGTCGCCTCGATTGCGAAATCGCTTGAGGCCATCGCAGGGAGAACGGAGATTGGGGCTCCAGAGAATCCCAGGGAGACGAGACCCAGTCCCAATCCCAACCACAGTCTTTGATTCGTTAAACAAATTTTATTATTGAGCAGATTTCCGAAGCATGACAGTTATTAATTGCAAATATCGCTTAATTCATCGCTTCAAAACGACAACACATCGCATAGTTCGGGCCAATCCTCCAAACAACCTGTAATCACGACACGATTCATGGCCAGGATCATGGCCAGGGGAGGGCTCCGCTTCGCCCCATTCCGATCTGATCCGATCCGGATCCAGGCTGTGCCCGAGCCCAAGCCAGTGCAGTGATTTCCCCAGCATGGATGAGGATGTAGATGCGGAGGAGCCCGGCCTGTAATTTACATGGTTGCATTCCATTGACACTGATCATCAGTTAATTTGTTTCTTTATAGCCCGTATGGCTAAAAGTGAATGCGAGTCGTTTGTTTTCGGCAGTGGGACACCTCTTATCCGATCCCGATCGGGACGCGAAGAAGTGAAGGTAAAAAAGTCCAGCCCGGCCTGATTGAAAGATGGCAATGAGTTATGGCCCCAAAATCGGTTCATAAAAATTGCCAAAGCCCCGAAGAAAACCTGAAAACAAACAAACTGAAAACTGCCTATTAATACTAATTGGACTGTCACAATCAATTTGGCAGCCTAAATGCTAGCTCCACATACATACATATACCCACAGCCACCCACCGCATGATCGGATCATTAGTGAAAGGTTTTAGGGCACTTGATCGATCGCCCAGCTCGTTAGAGCCCCCAATAAATGCACTTAGCGAACGAAAACAAGACAAATATTTCCACAGACCGCGAAACAAACCGAAGAAACCCTGGCAAAAAAAGATTGATTGTGTTGACTGATGGTGTGGCGGATCGTTCGCTGCAATTGGCAAATTTGACTGCTGATGCTAGCGATATTTTCTCCTCCGATTTTTAGGCAACGGTGGCAACTGCAACCTCCGACTGGCAGATATCGTGATGGCCCCGTTTTATTGATGGATTAAGGGCGATTACGCGATCGTTGTCAGATGGCAGTTAGCATAGACAAAGTGGCTGAAGGGCTCTCCGAGTCGTTGTTTGCTGAAGACCATAACGAGGGGAAAAAACAAAGCAGCGATCCGAAGAGGACTCTCCGGGGGAATGTTGCGCAATCGATAATCATGACATCGATGGGGGCTTTGGGGTTTGGGGATTGAGCTGTCATGTCAGACGGCAGTTAATCAATGCGGCCCAGCGGAAAATACATAATCAAATTAACTGCCAGAAGAGAAGTCCGAGTCAGGACAATGTTGCCAATGTAGGCCACAAAACGGAACGAGCAATGCGATTGTTGTCTAGCAATCTCTTTGGCTAGAAAAGAGGGTATGGAGGGTATGATGAGCGCGGATTATGAAAAGGGTAAATAGGGGTTTTTCTTTTTTTAAGAATTACAAAGAAGCAAGAACTTAAGGTACACTCTTGGCACTTTAAGTCTATGCCAAGCTATAGTTCTCAATGGGTTCTAGTTTTGAATTAAGAATATTTATTTTCTTTGCTAACTTTAACTTCTCTGAGACCCTTTTTCCTGACTGCTTGTTGCTAAATATTCTAAAGACATCTAACAACTCTTTGTATATTAATTTATTTATTAATTTTAACTTCGATGTCCAGTACTAAGAACCATCTATTCGAATCCCTAATCCCTGACAATTGACTCGTTTTAGCGCTCAGCTTAGGGCGGCAAGTGATTTGATTGCTGGCCATTGCCCGGGGTCGGGTTGCGGATCGGATTCGGGCTCAGACTGGACTTGGGACTGGGATTGAACCTCCTCCCCGTCCTCCTCCTCCGAGGGGATCCATTCGGGGGCTGACTCAGTTCAAACAAGTTGCTGGCGGGAGTTATGAAATAATGCATTATAATTTGCCAGTCAATTGGCCGGACGGGGAGATGCACCTTGTGGTATGGGCATGTTTGTTTCTGCCCCCAAAACTCCACCCCCTCCGCGTGGAGGCATTTGGGCTGCCTCTTTGTTTTGCATAATTGTGGGAAACAACCGGCGGGTTTTGCGGATTTTTGGCTGGACTTGCTAAGTAGGCTAAGGTTCGTTATGGCATGCCTGGCCACTGACTCAGTCGGTTCTCCCTGCCCAGCTCCACGTTGCCTTCTGGTATTTGATAAATTGTTCGCCTGCTATCGAGGGCTATCGGAAATGGCGAAGTGCAGGCACCGTATCGAAGGCGATCGGAGGTGAATCGCAGTGATTAATACGGAGTCCCAGAACGAAGATGACCGATGCCCTGGGGGAAACCTGTTCCCCCATGCACTTGGCGCCTGATGCACGGCAATAAAAGTGGTCAAAGGAATAGATTTTCAAAAGAATATAGGCGCGAGAGATTAATTATAAAAAGATTTAGTTAAGAATTGTTTTTTTGTTTAATGGAAAAAAGTATAAATTTGCAAGATAAAATTATATTTAATTTAATAAAAGGCAGGCAATTTTTCTCCGTGTCTTGCAGTCCTGTCCCGGCTTGCCTTCTCCACTCATCAGCACACACCCAGTTCTGTCGCCTGGATATGATCCCCTCTCCCGCTCCTTGTGGACCCGATCCTCATTAGCCTTGCGCGCCTTGCTCTGTCGCTCGCTAATCAATTGTCGCCGTATTAAGGTCGCACTGGCACTGCCTTTTTTTAGTTGCTATCAGCGCTGCCATGCCATTTTGGCGCTTCATTTAAATCATAAAACAAAGTGCGAGAGGATCTTACATCAGCGACTGTGTAATGCCCTGTACTTAAGGAAATTTATGATTTCTTAGAAGCATCTTTAAAGAAAAATTTAATTATTTAAAAGAATATTAATTTGAAAAATAAACCATTCATATTTATATTATTGCTTTAAGGAACCTCTTTCCTTTACTTATATTAATCTAACTAATGTATTCTTATTTAATTGTGGTTTTTCTTTGCTGATCTTTGACTTTCTTATCTTTAAATGATTCCATCTTAAAGTTGTACAACGAAAGGGCTAGCTAACCTTTATTTTCTAGCTCATATGTAAATTACAAAATTTTTACATATTATATAATTATTAAAGCTATGCAATTATATTTCCCAAATAAAAAGTATAAATTCGACAATTCGAAATCACCCAATCAGGTGCTCTACACCGATTCCGAACAGATCCATTCAAGCGGATGGCAGCTTGCATTTTTGGTTGGCTTTTGCTTTTGCTTTGCTTTTGCTAAATGTGACACTGAGGCTACTGTTCGTAATGGTGTTGGCATTAAAATGGATTACACACCGAAAGCGGCTGCCTGAAATTAACCAGCGTATCTCAAGTGAACCGAGCTGAGCTGAGCTTTCGCCCGGCAACTGGCCCACTCCCCAATTGGCACCTGTGTTTTCGAGTCCCTGGCCGGAGTTGGAGCTGGAGCTGCCAGTGGTGACTGGACTGGGACTGAGACTGGGACTGGTTTCACGGAACACTATATAGATATGTATTAAGCGGGGCTGGCATATGGAAAAAGGTGTTCCTTGTTGGTGCGTCTCGGTCCGCGTCTGGGGGCTTTAGTGCAAAGCGGCATTTATTCACGGCATTTCGATTTCAATTACGATACAAATTGTCATTAATGTTGGAAAGTTGTTTTCGCAATCGCCCCGGACGGAAGATAGCGCCTAGCCATGATTTTGATGGAGTGGATACGCTTAGAATACGACCAGATCGGCGGCTATAAACTGAACCTGTGTGCGTCACATTTGATTGACTTTGGGAGCAATCGCTTTCGCAGTTCGGGTTCATAAAGCAAAGTTCTCGGATACCCAGCCCCCCGGCGAGAGTGGCCATTAAATGCTCATAAACCACAATTATAATTTCCATATCTGTTGCGTTGCGCTTGTGCACCCAAAAACCACACCTCAGATTTACTTGACTTGCCACACGAAATGTGTGTGTGTCGCTGGGCGAGTGTGTGCCAAGAATTCTTACTCATAAATAAAACATTTTTTAATTTCCCATAATATTCGACCCGCCGCGAAATTCTCGTGCGGGGAGTGTGTCCATTCGAACGATATATAGAACGATCGATGATGATGAAACCCCGGATCCCCCAACCACGACTTGAAATTTAAAGCGGCACTGTGGGAAAATCTTTTAAAAAATTCATAAATAAAGCCAATGTAAGCTTAGTTTTTTACTAAGAAATTTGAAAAGAAAATATAGCTTTCCTTATATTTTATTAAAATATTCTATTAAGTCAGGCTCTAAGCTTATAAAATTAGCAAGTTATTTAAAGCAAGTTAAGTTTTAAATTTCATCGAAGGTCAACCTTTTCTAGTACTATAAAATATTAAGTTTATTAAAATATTTTGTTATTAAAGTTTCTTATGAATATGTTTACTTCCTACATTTTTGAATTCCCCATTTTTTACTGTGCAAGCCAAGCTCGACTAACCTGCGACGATGTCTTGAGGCCAACCCAGAAGAACTTCCGCGACGAACGGCAAACACGGGTCACCGTTATGCCTCAGTGCCACCACCGCCTTGCGCCCTCCGATCGGTTCGGAACAATCCTACCATATGCATATAGTATATACCACCATCTCTACATAACATACTCGTACTACACCTTGAGTCAACGAATCGAACGGACAGCGCCTTAAAATTTTATTTGGATTTGGGGCTGCGATGTCAACGTTTCAGCATTGCGTACTTGTTAAAATATGTTATTGATGATCGCACACGCGTGCACTGAGCAGAAAAAGGGGTATCATGCTAAAAAAACTAAGTTAAGGAAGCTAAACAAATTGTCTACAGGATTTAAAAATATTTTAATAGATTTTATAAAGGGCTTAATTGGTTTATTAAAAATCCTTAAATCTTTTAGAATAAAACGCAAAATTATATTGATAAAAAAATTAAAGAAAAATAATATACTAGCCAAGTATTTGAATTAAGAATTTAACTAAATAATATAATATTAAAAGTAAATAATTATACATTATTAACTCATTTTAGATATATCCTTCAACTTCAAATGACTTTTTGAATTAAATATAAAACATTGTCTTAATTCCTATTTAAAACCCTTGAGAATTTCCCTCTTGACTTTCTTAAATAAATTTAAAATACCTAGCCATTTTTTCTTACAGTACCCTCACACATTTGTTTGCTCGCCGATTGTAGCAATGTTTTCCTTTATTTTTTGTGTTCATTTGAAAAGCGTTGCCCAGAAGATGACAGCGGCGACTTGGAGGTGGACTTGGATCGGCGATCGGTGCGTTATTGAAGCGAAACAAGTGTTTAGTCACCCAAACAGAGCGTCGCAGGTAAAATGGGTGCTCCTGCGACTTCTTCGCATCCCCATTCCCCGCAAGAGCTCCTCCTTGAGCCCGAGCCAAGTTGGTGGAGCGCACCCCAAAGCTGTCATCCGACAGAGCGGCGTGCCTTATTTGGTTAGGCTTCATTGAAGGTGCACCTTTGTTACGCTCACTGAGCGATCTGTGTGCCGTCTCCCAAGAGGTAGCCCATCCCCCCAACCACACTCGTGTCCACTTGGCCGGAGATCGAGATCCCCCTCCCGCCTGAATCATCGCCAACGGAATGAAGTTCTACATGTCTCTGGCAGTAGCATGTGCCTGGTCAGCCTTGTTTAGGAGGGCGGGTTCCAAGTAGAGCTTGCTTTCCGGGAATTAGGGACATAATTAATGTATGTCGAGTTTCCGGTCTTCGAATGGGAGACCACCGGACGAGGAATCTTGTATGCAAATGGGTATAATTAACTTGATTTAATTGGGCTAGAAAGTTGAGTTTGAAAATCAATAATTGAGAGTTAGAGCGGATGAAAGTAACATAATTACAATTAAGTGGAGCTTTAAAATCTTTAATTTATTTATATTTTAAGCTATATTTTTGTTAAGTACTTGATACTTTTTCACTAGGTATAAATCTTTATTAATGAAAAAATAAATGAATTTTATTGAAAATCAAATCTTACTTTAATAATACTTACGAACAACAATTAAAAATCACTAATAAATTAAATTACTTTTATAAATATTTACAAAATTTAAAATACCATTAATTTCATAAAATATATTGCACGAATCCTTCGCACAGAATAAATGTATCCCCGAATAATTTGTCATCTCGAAAACACTTTGGTTAATCCAAGTCTATTTTTGGGCCTAGAAAAATGTAAAAGAATAAGGGATCACCCGCAAGATCAATGATCTGGTATGGCTCCAAGATTTACGATCGCATTTCATAATTTATGTCACATTCTCGCAGCCAAAACCGTTTCCCTCTACCTCCTCCATATAATTACCCAATACCCAGGCAGCAGCTTCCCCAAAATCGAATTCAATTGCAAAACGATCGGCAGCTGGCCACCCCGCTCGGCCATATCTATCGGATCGATCGGTCTAAGCGCATCTCCGCCGTAAACCTTATGACATTTTTATGTTAATGCAACTTTGACTCTCGGGTTGTCTGGATATTTCCTACCGAACGGAGCGGCGCCCGCCTTGTTTTTATTACCTTCTAAATGTTGCGTTAAGTCCGCCATTAAACGATCGACGCCTGTGCCGTATGTTTACAGATTTGTCGTCATAATTGCTTTTTAATGCCTTATCTATCGGCATGGTCTATATGTCTGCGTGTCCCCCATATCTTGGCGGAGGCTGTGGCATCATCATTTAATTGTCTGGAATGAATTGTTGTCGCAAGCGGAGCTTTTGGAGTGGCACTTGGGGAAAAATTCAGAAGAAGGTGTAGTGGAAAAAATGTTATAAAAATATTTAGAGATATTTTTAAATGATTTTTTAAATTTTAAGAATTTTTAGATACATTTAAACTACAAAGTTAAGTAAATAAAATTATTTAAGATAATTTTTTTGGTTTTAAATAACAAAATAAAGACTTTACATTTCTAGCTTTCATGGAAACTATTTTTTAAATTCATAAAAATATCTGTAATATATAAATTTACCAATTTGTTTTATATTTCCTATTAACTTCCACTTTTTCTCTGTGTAAACAAGCCCATAGTCTCCTTATCACTCTGATCACCTTGAATTTACGCATTTGATTAGCGGAGAACCTCTGTTTGTTAATTCTGGGTGTGTGGGAAACCATTTACAGAAGCCCAGGGGGTCTCTCCGATCTCAGATATAGTATCAGCGTGATGAGTAATGGTCAAATGTGAGGATCACACAGCTGCCAGCCTGCCAACCCTTTATGCTAATTCCCCTCAAATCCAATCTTAAGCCTCCAAACTTTGGGATTTCTTGTCAAGCCAATGCAATGCGCACATTTTCCTAGCCTTAACGTATCGTGACACCTCTTAACCCCAGCGAGCGCTACCATAAATCACCAAGTATAAAATTCAATCCGCTTAAATTGCTTAATTATTGGCCGGGTCTTGGGCGTTAAATTTACCTACATAAAAATACGTCATTCCGGCTGTGGTAATTCACTCATATTAATTTCAATTACACACGCCGCACAATGCAATTATGCGTCCGGCCAAAGGAGCAGGAGCAGGAGGAGAACAAGGAGGGTGCCGACGACGGTGGATACTCTGTGACTCTGTGGGGAAAGGAGGCGGTGGCGGCGCACTGTCATGTAAACCGAAAATCTGGCAATTTATGTGATCAGCGGCTGCGATTTCAATCAGCAAAAAAGTCGCGCGCGCGGCGATACCAAGAGTTAAAAAAAAAATACACCAAAATTACTCAACACCTTCCACGAGAGAAGTACACCTAAGAAAATGTGTATATATTCTTTTGGCATAATATAGCCTGAATCAAATAATTAAAAATATAATTAAAACTAAGTCCTGATATCTCTTAATTTAGAGCTAAAGTTAATTATTAGTAATAATTTATTTAGTCTTTGAAAAACATAGTATGTCTCTATGTTTTATTGTAAAATATAATTTTAAATATTCAGTTTTGGTGTAAAAATATTATATAATTGTTTAAGATTTATTTAAGCTTTAAAAAATATATTTTTCAAGTGTGTTTGCCGAGCTGGACGGATCTGTGGCTGCAGGGCGAGTTTCTGGTCGTCGTCTAAGCGCGTTTCAAATTTCTTGTCCCGCGACTTGGCAGCGGGAAAAAAATACAAAAAAATATATAAATATATAAGCAACTGCAGCGGAAAACGGCAAACGGCAGAAACTTTAATTAAAGAACACCATAAAAGTGTCGCCCGTGCGATCGTAATTATGAATTTAATCTCAATTAAAGCGTTTATCTTGATTTTGCATGTGGCCAAGCCGGGTCCAGCAGCTCAGAGACTTGGATTGGAACTGGGATTGGGATTGGGATTGGGATTGGGACTGTGTCTGGGCCTCCATCTCCGGCTCTGGGCAATTTGTTTGCCCAACGGTTGGCCAGTGAATTTATTTGCATTATCCTCCCTGCACGTTTCCACAACCGAAATGGTGGTTCCCATTATCGGAATAGCCGGCGCCCGGCTTTTATTTGCTTGGACATGTGCAAACACCTTTGTTGCACTTAGCAGATAAGCGTTTTTCTAGTTCCATGTGTCGGCGGCGGCTGCCTGGCCAGTTATCAATTGGTCAAAGTTTTTATCTGTATTTCCCAGAGAGTTGTGCATTTCAATTTGTCTGTGAATCGATTAACTTGTCGCTGATACGTGATCTTGGTTTTATGGTGTTGGGATCCTCAATGGAGGATCAATAAGTGGTAGTTAATTCGATATGATAATGTTATATAATATTTAAAAAATATTTACCAATAATATAAGGGATGCCTAATTATTAAATATTTCATTACTCTTATATATTCTATTGAAACTAAATATAGCTTCTAACTCAATAGTCTTTGTATTAATAGATGGGTCCTATAAGAGGTCAAGTTCTTTAACCTTTAATATATTTTAAAATATATATTCAACTACTACATATAAATAAATATTATACCTTATCCATTAAATTTCCCCATTTTTACAAACATTTCCCATTAGGTTTCTCTTTTCACATGACATCAGTTCCGCTTCGGCTTGCATTTGAATTTGATTAGTTATATGCCAACTTAGGCATAAAATATGATCCCCGGCCAAGAGTTAACGGGCTCCAATTGGCTTTGACTTGGCCCGAGATCATTTATCAAAGAATGTCCCGACGCACACGGGACACCTACTCGACTCGGAACCGAGAGGGACAGGCCAGAGGAGAGCTCCTCAAACAAACGATTATTGGCTTGTAATTTCCGACTATTAGTAACATTTTGCGATGACAACAAGCACGGCACGGCATGAGCGAGACCCAGGGGCGTGGGCAGAGAAAGCAATATATGTGGCAGAACCCTTCCTGTTGAATTTTTATACCCCGTCCTTGGTGAGAAATTGATCTGTGATGGTCTTTTGTTTAGCTATTTTGTTAAGTCAACTATATTCTTAAAAATCTTAAATGGAAATCTTTATTTAAGAAAACTTGTGTACAATTTAAATAATTAGTAAAACTAATCAGTCAAATTTTTGGCAAGTTTATTCTTATTTTAATCAAATATTTATAATTTACCTAATATCTCCTATTTAAAAGGATGTTGTTATAAAATCATGGAATTTTTTTATATTTGTATCAAAATTTTTATAATTTTATTGGGCAAATCTTAGCCATACTCCCCAACACTGCTGTAGGAAGACCTGCCATTGGGCAGAACTCCCCGGCAAGCTGTGCAAATTTGACGGCTAAAATCAATTTGAAAACGATTTCGGAGGAGACGTGGGCGTCGCCCGCGAAAAGGAAACGCCAATGTGACACGCTCGGCGGAGGAGGAGCACTTGGCTGACTGACTGCAGCCCAGGTCTCAAGTTACCACCAGGCTTCAGCCAGGCCAAAGCCTATTCCAAAGCAAGAGCCACAGCGAGAGTCTAAGCCAAAAGCCATAACCAAAGCCGAGGCATTAACCAGCTATCGACGACGCTGACGGATGGATGGCCAAGAGTCCGAGGAGTTGGCGGCCGGCGGAAGATAAGCGCCGCCAAAGACAAATGCGTCTTGTGGGTTCAGAAAATCGCCGAGATTATTACGATTTTTCATAATAAATTGTGGCAAATCAGGCGCTCTGGCATTATAAGGCATCATTAACAACGACAACGACAACAAAGTCGCAGCGGGCGAGGCAACTGACTCTTCCTCCCTCTTCCCAAAACCTTTAAAGGCGCAAGCTAACACTGTGTAGGCCAAAAGCGTTAACAAGTCGGGCCTATGACGTTTGCAGGCAATGCTGGAGAGATGCACAAGGGCACAGAGAAAAAATATATATTAATAATTAATAAGTAATCTAAAGATGTTAAGAGGGTTTTAAAACCATTTTACAAATTGAAAAGCCTTGATTTTAGACTAACAAATTTATTTAGCAATTTAATCTAACGTTTTACTTTATTATTTTCCAATGTTTTCCTAAGAAAATGTCTACCTATACTTTCCCGATTACTTTTTTTAATATTTGTGTAATTTTTCTAAATATAATTTCAAGTGTCTTTTCTTCCCAACAAGTGGGAAGTGCTTTCCGCTCCGTCGTCGGTCAGCTCCGCTCCGCTGTGTGTCCAGTCCAGTCCGATGCGTTGTGGTGGCCGAGATGGAGACTAGAGCCTGGAGAATGGAGTGTGGTGCGGTCCGGGCAAAGATCAAGTCAGCATCACCACCAAAGTTGGCGCAGTGCGTGGCGCTCGTCGGTCTCCTTCGAGTCTCTTTGAAGTCCGATGCCAGCGAGCGGCCCAAGTCGTTTATGAGCAGAATGTGTACGCGTTGATGACGCTGATCTGTGTGCAGTAACAACAACAATACCAACCACTTTAACAGCAACATCAGCAACAACAAAAATAGCAACAATAACAAGAGCGTCGCATGTGCGCAACATCATCCACATCTATTGGAGCAGAAGGAGTAAAACCCACCTAGGAACCCACTGCAAGGCAGCGAACTCCACTGAACCCAACCCAAGATAGGGTACACAAGGGAAAATATTACAATAAATATGTTAAACAATATATCATTTAAATACTAAGTAAATATAAATCATATTTTAGAGTATATAAATAAAATAATGTTTTTATTATTTTTACAAGAAGTAGCAGCCAATTATTTGCTGATAGAGCTATGTAAATTAAATTAAATTCATATTAAAATATAAAAGACACTAAATAATAACTTTTATTTGGACTAAACAACATTCATTTTATATTATTTATCATTTAAAACTCAAATGGAAATAAGTCAAGAAACTATATACTTCCAAACCTAACTTCATTAACTTAATCTTCTTTAGGTATTATTTTCTCCTTGTGTATTAACCAAAGAAAAAGCCAAAACGAGCCGACCATGTGCCGCATTTACTTGTCAATTTGTTTTTTGGTCAACGTTTAAATAATGAACTCATATTTGCAACTCCGGGCCGCGGCACTGCGGCTGTGTTGCTGCACATGCGGCGCATGTCATGTTGCATTATGGTCGACCAGCTTGCCACATGGTCGCTGTTCGCTGGACGTCCCAGGGCTGAGGGGGGGAATCGCACTTGCTGTAACTTAATTCCAGGAAGGCTTTTGACCGACCGCCCGACTAGGAAATGCCAACTCCCCATAGCTCCAGAGGGTGGCCAAGTCGCTGTGAAAAGGAGTTCGTACGTAATGCGGTAAGGTGGTCGGTCAGGCCTGGTGAACTGGGTGTGGCTCCAAGAGGGGCTGCAGACGTCCATTCGAAAATCGAAAGTGGGAAGGGAGGACTCCACAAAAAAGGAGAAGGCCTCGGGGGAGGTTTGTAAGGTGCATGGCCAGCAAAAAAAAATGTCAGTTGAATGAACTTCCTATGACTTAGGAGAAAACAGAGCTTCCTATCGAAAGACCAGCTAAACTCAATTTTATGTTAATTAAAATCTTACTATATTTAATTACAATTTGTTAGCGGAACTCCTTGTGCCCTTGACTTCATTTACCATTTCACAAAGCCATTCATAGCAATTAATCCCCCGCCAGATCAGCGTCTGTGATACCGAAACTCTGGCATTGAACTACGAGTACTTGGCGGGGTCCATAGGGACAACACCCACTGGAGGAGGCCCGGCGGGCAACTGGAACGATACTATCGGGCGTCACTAGCGACGCCATCTCTGACAGATTCGACGTCTAGAGTGGTGGCAACACAAAAAATAACAAGTAAAAAATCTCCTATGCATTCTCATAATTTTTATGCAAAACCCGCTGAAATAAAGAAATCAGTTGGGCCCCTGAGCATCGAGCACCAGCTCGGGGGCGTTGGTGCATTGGAACATTTTCAATTTCAATTTGTTAATGCGCGAGGAGGCTTGGACTTGGACTTGGAGTGCTGGATCTGGAGCTGGGTCTGGGTCTGGGTAGTGGGTACTGGGTTCTAATCACCGATTTCTGGGCTGGGCTTGGCCACTTGTTTGCATCAATTTGAATTTTAATTGAAAATGCGACGGGGTCTTGGAAATGCTAAGAACACAGCACGCGAATCCGAGTCGGATTTTTTGAACAGAAGACTGGCGCCAGTTGTCGGCCGACTCATGTGGGAGGCTATATATGTAACTTCGATTCGAGCTGATTTACGGCAGTTGGTTCCGTTTAGCCTGGGTTTTGCCTGCCAGCCTGCAGGTTAATGCAAATTGGCAGAGCTAAGCAAACGAGCGCTAATTAATTATGCTTTTTCATATGTAAATATGGTGAAGTGCTCTTGATTTCTTGATTAAAGCATTGTTAAAGAATTAGTTTAAGAATTAATTAATAAAAATATACAGAAAAAGTATTTATATAATTTATTTGATATATATTTTCCTTGTTTACAATTTATTCCAAGCAGCAAAAGTTACTTTTTTTTTAAAGGTATTCAAATTATCTTAACAATTTTTAAATACACAAAATTCTTAATAAACTACTCTTTCATATGTAAATTTTTAATATGAAGAGCTCTAATTTTTTATTAATTTTCCAGGATCCCTCCCCCTTTGTGATTAATCGGGGTCTCGGCCAGAGTCTAACCGCTTATCAAAACACGATCAGAATGTTCGGAAATATGCGGCCGCAGGAGGAGCAAACAAGGAATAATGTGCCGGACACACCCAATAAATTCCGAAGAATGCTCAATCCTTTTACCATTTCCCAAAAAACAAAAAGTAAAAAAAAAACAAAACACGATCCTAGGGGTTGCAACCGGCGTCGAGCACAGGATAATGAACCCCCGATTATGGCCAGAAAGTGAAGCGAATGAATTCATTAGGGAAAACTCCTGCTGCTGCTTCGGCTGCGGGCTGACCCTTTGGTCAAAAAGGGGCCGTTGGCCAACTGTTGTGGCTCGGGGAAAATTGATGAAAAGTGAGCGAGCCGAGCCGGGCAGCACACGAACGGCACACGAAGGACATGAGCGTGTCGTGTTAATTGCCACTAACTATATGAAGCGACCAGGAGAAGGATGAGGAGGAGGAGTAGTAGGAGGGGTTCGGGCCCTAACAACTTTGCGTTGTTTGCGGGGCGGACAGCAGGCCATATGGTGCCGGCGATACCGAAGATGTATCTATTTTGGGCAGTGCTGGAATTAATTACGAGCTGACCAAAATGTGATCACCGGACGGCCGACGATCAGTGGTGGCTGCTGGGAAAATTGCTAAACAGCGGGAAAAAATTTAAAAAAAAGCTAAAGACAATAGTAAATAATAAATAATATAAAATTACAATTAAAAATTACAAAAGGTTAAATTGTTTGTTTCTAAGCTAACTTCATAACAAGTTGCAAAAAAAAAAATTTAAAAGCTTCAAGAGAAATAATTCTAATAACTATTTTTCAACCAATTTATAAAAAGTTTTAATTTCTTATGTTAAATATCCCTTTTGAAAAGCCACATTTAGCTACAAAAAATCCAAACTCACAGCTCTTGTGCCCTATCCCAAGTCCTGGCAGACGGGAACCTCAATGGAAGTCCTGCCACCTGATGTCTGATTTGATGGCCCAAGAAGGAGCCGCTCATTGGACCCTCGGGAACTGAATTTACGGTTTCACTTTCTGCGTTCAAATCAGAACAGGTAAACGCCGAAAGCCGATAAGCAGACGGTTTCCCAACTCCCGACAGTTGTGCGTCTCGCCCCGAGATAAAGTTAATTGCCCGAGTTTACAATCTGTTAGTTTATGGAGTGTTGCCAACACTTCTGTATCGTTAAGAGCTCTTCAGATCTCGGCGGAAACGGAAGAAAGTCTTTCGCCTCATGCATGTTTCAGCAGGGCGTTCTGGGTGCGTCATCCAGTTGGTGGGGCATGTGATCATAGCTCCAAGATCAATTTGCATAGTCTGAAGTCTGCCCTGCCGAACATCACATGTGATACACAGATGGACACGTGAGTCTTCGGGCATAAAAATGTTTTAAGCATATATTTTGGGCTAGAAAGAGGGTTAATTCTCTTGAAGTTTGCAGATTAAGCAACAAAAATTCTTAAATTTTATTTAAATTTTGTATTTTGTAATACCTTTTTGAGACCTTCTTAAAAATCCTAGTATTACGTTGCCTCGCTGAAGCCAATGAACTCTTCTCAAAAACTGTAACTTATTCAAATTTTGAAGGGTCACCTCGGCACTCGGTTAAATTCTGCATCTAATACAGTGCGACCCAGAAAAAGTAGGCCCAACTGCCTTCCGAATCGAAGAAAGTCGCATACATAAATCTTTTTTTTTCGGCATAGGCTCTTGAGCAGCAGCAGCCTCTTGCTCACCAAGCCACCGTCGAAGGGAGCGGAGCTGTGTGATATTTTTGGACACCGGGTCGCATCTCTTGTAAATTTCCAAAGGGGAGGAAGTCGGAGGTGCCGAAAAAAAAGTCGATATATATAGGGAATATTTGTAAGTGCTACCGCATCGATTTGCGTGCGATGTGTGTCAAGTAGATGCAATTGCTGGGCGAAGTGAGCGATGAGCGGAGTAAAGACTGGAATCGATTAAAGAATCGGATATGCCCGCCGATGGGGCGCTACATTCCACACCCTTTGACTGTGACTTTATGCAATATTTATATGCGCGGGAAATTCAAATTGCAGATGAGCAAATATCCAGCAGGAAGTGGAGGTAATTTCTGAGCATATAAGGCGACTAATTAGGCGGCGGCAAGACAAGAACAAAATCATAACCACCATGTCACTGGCAATCGTGCGTCCCGTCTTCTACCGATTCCAATCCCGTTCCCGATCCCGATCCCGGGATGAAACACAGAGCGACATGTCAACTATAACCACCCATCGATCGGGCTTGTCGACAACTCAGAAGAGAACAACCATCCAACGACAAGTAACAACATTTATCAACGCTCGCCGATCTACAGCTCAGGCCGGGCACGAAGCCCACGAGGGGGTTAAGCGATGGTACTTGTACTGAGATTGGGATGGACTCGGGTTATGGCAGTTACTTAGAAGGGAGAGAACTGGGAGACGGGCACTGATGGGAGGCAATGGCATTGGCAGCGATCTGCCTGACTGCCTGCCTCATCATCAAGTTGATGGCCACAGGAGTCCCCCAGTCCGCAGTCCTCAGTCTTTTGACTGCACTTAGCGACTACTAACGCCAGCTTTAGCCGGTCATGTAACTCAAGGAGGCACAGAGAGAAAATGAGTTTGGTAGTTAAGAAATGTCTGTAAATGTTTATGAGTTTATAAAATAATAATAACCAATTTTAAAAATATTTTTAGATAATATTTAAAACTATATCCTGATAGGAGATATCATTTTCTAGAATCAATGCTTTCTATACATAAAATTGTCTATATATTCTTTAGTTTTTTCTAGTGTTCGAACTAAGAACCCATGCAGCCTGCGACTGGCTTTACAGTTAAGGTCGCTGATCGCTGACAGGTTGCCATCCGCAATCCCCAGGCAGATCCGCGGTGTCGAATGCTGGGCACGATCATTTGCATGTGGCCTGGCATAAAGCATAAGGCTTAGGAGCATGGATCTGAGGCTTGGAACTCCGCTGGATGGATCCTCAGCGATGGACAGTTGTCGTGGCTGGGCTGTCAGCCGGCGGCGCAATTTCTCTCCGGGATTTGATTTATGCCATGCGATGGCACATCGCTCACTTGTCGAGTCGCGATGGAGTCTCTGGGCTCCGCGATTCGGATTCAGATTTTCTGCCGATCATATCTGCTGCTCCACATCAGCGCTGCGATTAAGCAATATGTTTTTTTCGGATCGGGATCAGACTTACCCACACTTACACCCGCTTATCTGGCATCTCCGGCCGGCTTACGAAATCCGATTCGATTCCCAATCGAAATCGAAAATCACCAGCTAGCCCGGCTGGATGTGTGTGCGAGTACGAGTACCAAGATTAATGTTGATGCTTTTTCAATTACAACTCTGGCAGCATACAAATTTGGAGTAAAACGTAATCGCTCGTAATCTCAGACGTCCTAAACGACGACTTGGTCCACGATTCCTGCACCAGGCAAAGAGACTCTGTGACTCTGAGACGCTAAGACTCCTCTACTCCTCGCAAGACTCCTCGAGTGCAGGCTTTTCCACTGAGTGACTGCCTAAGTGGCTGCTGGCTGCTGAATGTTGGGTGCTGGATACTGGATGCTGGATGCCTGAGTTCGGATTGGATTTCCTAATGTTTGTTTTGCATGAGCTTTTTGTCTTGCCTTTGCGGGAATTTCTTTTATTTTTTAAATACTCTTTCAAGGGGTACTTATCCTGCAGCAAAAATAAGAACAAATGTATTCATTTTTTAAAAGTGTTTGTTTAGGTTAAGCTAACCCATTTAATTTTACAATAAAACTGTCATAAAATATTAAAATAAATATTTAAATACAATCTATAGGTGCTTAAAATAATAGCAATTCAATTTGAATAATTTACTATTAATCAATTTAAATATTTTTATTCATTTTTCAGTCAGAGTATTACCAACTTCGTCTACCAAAATCAACCTTCTTGCTTGTTTTTGTTTGCCGCATGTGACATGCGCCGCTCGCTGATTGCCTGGCCTGCTCCTGCTCCTCCTCCCTATACCCCATCCTACTCGAATCCCCTCTAGATTTGTTGGCAATTACAAATGCCACAGCTTGTATCTCCAGCCCGCCATCGATTTGTATGGCATGGAATCGCATCCCATTCGAGAGGCTCTCGGATATGTGGCTTCCATCGATCGCATCTCGTTTGCCTTTGTCAATTGCAATTTGTTATCGCGTTTGCCGGACTAATGGGGAGTAGGTCCCGATCTCAGGTGGTTGCTTCGGGATCGATTCCAGGCCGGGGATTTGGATTTGGGTTTAAATGTGGATTTTGATTGTCGATTTGCAAATAGCGGCTGACTTCTGTGGTCTCCGATGGATGGTTTGATGTGATTTCTTGGCTGGCTGCCTAAGAAGTGATTAGCCGCAGGACAATGCCAAAAGGATGCCGCAGCAAACAAAAAGCGGAAGACATCACAGGAGTTACCGGCAGTACGTCACTGGGTCACTGGGTGAGGGAATCTTGGCCAGACAATCGGGCGACAGGTACAGCCAGCGATCCTGGCCATTGTCTGCCAAGGCAAGGTGTTTCCTCACAGCTGATTCTTTGTTGCCACAGTTGCATCTGTAGTTTTTCTTTTTATTTTTTGCAATTGCACAAGAGACGCGCTCTGATTACCGAGGAACTGGAATGATTGGTCTTTGTCTGGGATGGTTCCTTCTGGGAATAGGTTTTTTGTGGGCCGTCTTATTTATGGCCAAAGGTGTTGCAACTGCAGCAAAATGTCGCTAATGGTTGCAGCCTTCCAAGACAACCTGGATCTTTAAGAAAAAGGAGGTCCTTTTAAACAGGATTTTAATTTTTACTTAGCTCATTAAGAACTTTACTAAATTGTTTTTATAAAAATCAATTAATTGCTATTCCGCTTTATTTAGACAAATATGTTTTTTATTAAATCTCTTAAGAGTGCGTGCCTTAGCCAGGACTTCCAAACACGTACAGGACTCCTACCTGTCCCACCTGAGACCTTATCACCACCACACGGCTCTAATCAAATACTTAAGGACCAACAGAGTCAGGAGATAAACCTCGTCGGGTTCATGGTGCCAAGCATGCTTCACTGGTAATCCAATCCAATCAGGACCTCAACTACCGTCTGCTGTGTCAATCAGGACGAGACTCGATAAGCAGCCGTTGCTACGTTTATCACCTGCAGTCCTTCGGGACTCGAGACTCGCTACGCATGCGCCGAGATCCTTTTGGCAAATATGCAGGCCAAGGCAAAGGCTTGGCAAAAGGGCACAAAAACCAAACTGGAAAAACATCCTGAAAACGTGGAGCCCTTGCGGTGTCAGCTAATTAAATATTTGCTTTGACAAAAGGTGCAAATCGAGAAACGATATGAATTTATGAAACATTATTGGGGGCGGGTTGAGAGGAAGTCCCTGAAAAAAAAATGGAAAGTGCATGACAAATCGGTGTTTGCACATGCCAAAGGTGTTTTCCCCTAGAATTCGATATTGCTATTGTTTTGATTTGCCGAGAGAGAGGGTTGGCGGAAATTGTCACAAAATGTGAGGAATAATAGAAGCAGAGGAGTCTTCAAACTGCAGGAAGTGTTGCTTCCTGTTGATTATAAGGTAGAATTTGTAACAAAAATAGAGGAAGTTGTCTAGAAATGAATTTAAAAAGAGCATTCTTAAGGAAATTAAGGCAATGAGTACGTCCTTGTACTTCCTATAAGAGAAAGTATTTCAATTTCTGAAAAATAATTACTAATTGACAAACCTTGCAATTTATCTTGAAGTATAAATCAGTAGTTACTAATTCTTTTAAAATTTCATTTGAAATATCTTTGAAATGTCTTTTAAAATGTAATCAATTAATTAAAAAACCGTTTAAAATTTCTTTTGAGTTTTCTATGATTTATTTTTAATAAAAATAGCCTTAGAACTAGCAATAATCTTAACAACAGTTCATCTTAACAGTAGTGAGAGTACATAAATTATAATAATAATTAAATGAGTAAATTTGGTCAAATGCTGCTTGTGACAATGGGGCAATATACATGATCTTAGCCTACGAATACGACTGAAATAAATATGGCTATATAGTTATAGTAGCACCAAAACCGAATCGACTTAGTACAGGCTAGCTTGAGTTATTGTCTGTCTGTTTGGTCTTCGCCAGCGGAATGTAGTTTTTTTACGGGAAATCCAGAGATTCCAGAGTCCTTTACGCAATGGTGATGGTGCAGTTGGAGCTGGAGTGCTTGTTCAGGAGCGACATCCTCGAGAAGGACTTGTGGCACACCTGGCATGCATACTTCTTCACATCCACGTGCGTCTGCTGGTGGGCTCGCAGGTTGGAGCGATCGGCAAAGGATCGCGGGCAGTCCGGGCACTGGAAGGGCTTCTCGCCGGTGTGGGTGCGGATGTGTCCCTGGAGCAGCCACGGGCGGGAGAAGGCCTTGCCGCAGATGGGGCACTTGCAGGGCAGCGTGTGGGTGCGGATGTGCATCTTCAAAGCTCCAATGGTGGTGTACAGCTTGCCGCACTCCTCGCAGGAATGGGTCTTCTTCTCCTGGTTGCACTCCGCCGCCGGGCAATGGAACTGCCGGTGCTTGGACAGGCCCATCGAGGTGGAGTACATCTTCTGGCACTCCTCGCACTTGAAGCGATAGTTTTTGGCCAGGCTGGACTGGTTGCCGGCCGGAGTGGCGGCGGCGTTGGTCGGAACGTAGGAGGAGTAGCCCGAGGAGCTGCTCACGCTGGCACCGCTGCTCGTGGACCTAGCCTCGTCGAAGAGGTGGAACAGAGCCGGCAGTGGAATGTCGTTGCGCACGGAGAGATCCTCTGGCTCGGATCCGGTCTCCAGATCGGAACCCGGACTCGAGGGCGGCGTCATCTGCTGGTAGCTGTACACGGACTGCGGCGAGGCCATGGAGCTGGCGGGCGAGGGAAAGGCGGCCAAATGGGGCTGATAGCTGCTCCACAGGGCCGAGATCGGATTGCAACCGGCGGCCATCACGAAGGCGGACTGGAAGGGATTGGCCACGGGGAGACTGGTGGTGTAGCCCGTGGTGCCGGCTGTCAGTCCACGCATGTGGATGTCCGTGGGATGGTAATCCTGGCTGGGCTCAACTGGCGGCGACAAGAGGCAGCTGGAGTTGATGGCGGAAATCCTCTCAGGAGTCTTGGACAGATTCAGAACATAGTCGCGCTTGGGCTCCGGCTCCTGCTGGTAGTCCTCCTCGCGGCTACGCTTGAGCGAGAGATCCTGTGGCTGGTCCTGGGCAAACAGCGAGTCCTTGGTCAGGGCCAAGGCCTCCGTTTGCGGCAGACGCTCCTCCACGAAGACGATGGGGCGCTTCTTGAGCGGGCAGCTCTTGTAGTTGGCGGCCATTTTCGATTTCTGTAATTTCCGGCACGGATCGAGATCGGTTTATCGAGTGATTGGCGGAGTTTCGCAGATCGGTGAGTGCGAGTTGTATGTTTGAGTTTAAAGATCTGGGAGATGCGTTCTCAACGAGGGCTGAGTTGGCTGTGACAGGTCGAGCGTCGAGCACGCTCTTTTATACCCCGAGCCCGCGGCCGTCGTCGGCGTCGCTGCCTCCGTTTTGGTGGTGGTTCTTCTTCCCAAACACACGCACACGTGTGCGCTGCTACCTAGCAGCAGCAGCAGCAACAACAACAACGGGCGTAGTTTTACCCCCAACCCCTATTGCGTATTTCCCTCGCCGCTCTCTACCTGCCCTCTCATCACTGCACTCGTTCTCTCTCAGCGCAGGCGCACCCTCCAGCCAGCCAGCGGAAAAGGGATCCCTGGGTCTAGTCCAATTCCCCGATCCACCGATAACTTATGACAGCTCTTCGCTCTCTCCTCCAATTTCGCGGGCCATCGGGGGGAAGGGGGGTGCGCAGCCCTGCTGCCATAACTCCTGCAGGTCCGGAATGCAAGTTATGTCTACCTCCAGCGCCTCCCCTAAGTAATTTTCTATTTTTAAGCACGAGTCAAATTGGAAGAGTACACGGTGGAAAGTATTATTCCATCTTCCGAAGGATATTTCTTTAAAGATTTCTTAGTTTTATAGATGTTAAATATTAATTATATGTTATGTTAAATATATTCAAGTTCGGTACTTAAATATTAATAGGTAATGGGGCAACCTTTCAAATCTCCTCTCTATATCAATACTTATTAATTTAGATTCCGAAACCAAGACAAAATAATAAAATATAAATATTGATATGAAAAAAAAAATAAATAAATATAATAAATTATTAAGATAACTTAATAAATATAAAACTTCATAAGACTTCAACGGGAAGTTTGCTGATCATTCAAAATAATATATTTGATCAAAGTATAGGTAACTATATAACTTTTAAATATGTATGAACTTGAAAGTTTAAATGTGCACAATATCAAAGCGACATATATTTTATTATTATTTATATTATTAAAGCCATTGACTTCATCATCAAACATTTTATAAAATTATTTATATTTTAAGATCATAAAGTTAAAGTTGAAATAGTGAAATTATTTATATTTTAAGATCATAATGTTAAAGTTGAAATATGGAAACTAGTAAAGTAGTCTTCACTTTAAGCTAAAAGAATATTCAACTTTAAAAATAATTTTACTGAAATCTATTTAACATTCCAATTTAAATTTACTTTTAATTCACTTTAAAATCCACAAAAATTTAATTCTCAGTGCACATCCATCGGGGGTGGTTTCTGCACTTAGATCGAGTGCTTCGAGTACATCTGCCGTGGCTCTTAATTCAGGGGGGAGTTGAACCTGAGCGACTTGGACTGACAAAACTGACACCTTGGCATCGGCACCGCCGAGAGGTGCTCCAAAAATAGCACTGATAATGAGCCGAATTCCAAGCACTAAGTGTGTCAACTCTGGGGTGCACTTTCCACTGACTTATGGATCATCTCCAGTGGCTCATTGCCAGCGATAAATGGGAGTTTTCCGAGAGAAACTTTTTCGGGACAGATTTCCTTCACTATTTTTCTCAGAAAGGAATTGACGGGAAAGAATATAATCTCCTGTTAGCTTACCTTTGGCCTTTATTCTTTTCCCACGGAATTTTTAAGGCAGATCAACGTTCTTTATGACTACATTTTTAACAGAAGATTATAAAAACAAATTTCGAAACAGTTAATATATTTAAATTTCAACTAAAATAAATTCAGTACAAGAATTTTAAATACTTTCTGTATTAACTTAAATATGTTTACAAATTCTTCAAATATACATTTCAATTTAATACAATTAATATAAAAAGTAGTCAACGACATCAGTGGATTTTATTGTCGAGAAACGTATTTCTTAAAAAATTATTACAATAAATTCATTTGGATAATACTTATTTAAATATTTTAATGTTAGATTTTATAAATCTTAATAAATATATAAATTCCAGACCTCCAACTGTACCCTCAACATTTGCCACCCATCTCGCTTTCCACCTCCCCTGATCTTTGACTTGATCGCGCACACACAACTTTCCCACTTTCCCGTGCAGCACCTCCAGACTTTTCCGCTACCCCTCCGACACCGCTGGCGTGAAACTTTCCCACCACCCACTCCCCAGACTTCGTGCCCGGAAAAACAGCCAAGCCCGCATTGCCCAGCAGCAAGTCCTCCGATTTCCCGGCCATCAAAAAAAACCAGGCGAGAATGTGCTATCGGTGGGAAAATGCAAAGGCGAAAAAACCGTACCGATCGGACCGAGCAAACCCAAAAGTTTTGATAAACCCAAGAGGTGACAAAAAATTCCAACGCGAAATTCCAATTCCCCGCGATCCTGGCCAATGGCAGAGGGGTGTGATGGCAAAGTGGGAAATGTCGAGCCAATAACCCAGCCGCATTTCCATTTCGTATTTCCCTGCGATGGATTTCCCTCGGCGACGCTCCGGATGTGGATCAGCGGCGGATTTAAAGTAATTTCCCAGCTTATCCAATTACGCAGTCAGCGAAACTCAAGCAAAACACGGGAAGATGTCTGGGGGTTTTCTCTATGTCCTGGGATCGGACATACGCACATCCTACCTGGTGGGTCATCCCGCTAGCCCCGGTTATTACGTGTGTTATTCCGCGCAATTAACGGCCATGACACATCCAGGCACCTACCTAATGATCACCGCGAAGAGATCGCCGCGGAATTGCCGGCAGGACATCGGCGGATAACCCGACGATTCCTCCATTCACTCGCCAGGAAAACCCACACTTGTCGGAGTACAGGTAATCGCGAAAATCCCAGGCGGGCCAACCCCGCTCATTAGCATTAGGTAGATGATGATTTCGGATGAGATGAGTTTTCCGCTGGATTCATTCATGCTTGGGGTGGGGAAAACCCTTTTTCGGGGAGAGTCGTCTAGGGATTTCGGCAGGTGCTGCTACTCGACATCGACCGCTTTTCCGATTTTCCCTGAGCAGTTGTTGTTGCTGATTTTAGCTGACAATGGGCCAGTCCCATTTTTGCACCTTGTGCTCGCTCGCTCGTCTGTTTGTTGTAGCTGTCTTTATTGTCCCTGCTCAAGGATCTCTATAGGGTTCGTAGAGTATTGTTCCAAGAGGAGCAAGGCGAAACTGGTGCAAAAATAATTGGATGTACAAGAGGGGAAAGAATACGCAAAAGAAGAAAATTAAGGAAAGATTAAAAAGGGAAAATGTTAAAAATACAAAATCTGGGAATATTAAATTTTAAAATATTTTATTCAATATTTGTATCAATACAAGAATGCTTTATTAATATTTAATCAAAATTCAATACCACATAATATGCCTTAATTATAATAACAATTTTATTTTCATTCCAAACATACTTTAAATAATTCAGAATATATCTACCGTCTGTTTTTCCATCTCAATCTAAGATCTCCTCTAACTGTTTTTACAGCTTTCAAGCCTGTATGTTTTCTATAAATCAAACCCCTGACTGGGTCCAATGATTCCATCATAACCTAACAGTACTCGCTTCTTGGGCTCACCTGGACCCGGTGCACCTTTTGCAAAAAAATAAAACTGAAAACCAAGAGAGAGGGAGAAAAGAAGGAACCGATGCCACCAAGGAAAACAAACTATGGCCCAAGATATACGATGTGTGATCTCGTTGACAATGAATTGTTGATTACTGTACTACCCCCGGGTCAGGATCGAGGATCGAGGACTGCAGCTCCCGTTGTTGTTGTTTTGGGCTTCTCCTTTTCTCTTCTTTTTTTTGGCACGACACAAAGGAGCTGCGATCCATAAATCGAAGATCCGAGAAGCAGGGAAAATCACGGCCTGCCACGGGCTGCATTGCACAATCAATAGAGATCCCGGGGCCACAATGGGCGAACAGTGGAGTAAATGTTTTGAAAAGCCAGCGAAAGGAATTGCTTCCAGGAATCCAGACTCCGGCCGATGCCGGCGTATCAATGTCCTTTAGCCAGAAGAAATCAAAAAGTTGGATCACCTGGCCGTATCTGTCGGCGATTATGTGCGGGTTCCATCGCTACCTGTGGCCCATTGTCCTCGCCGAGCAGTGAATGGCCCCCGACCCCCGAGACAGACCCCCACAAGAAATATCCTCTATTGTCGCAGGTCCTGCACTTGTGGCAGCTGCCTTGACTTCGATTCCCCCTTCGAAGCAGCCTCCATGATCCGGCCTTTATTCGCGCAGGTTTCGTGCCTATTCACGCTTCGTTATCCTGTCAATGCAGTGCCGGCATTACGAGTCCTGTTGTCAGCATTCTGTCGTCATCGTTGCCCCCACTTTCCATTATCCTTCGGCAGCTAAGCTGATTACAGGACATCGCGTGTGTCCGGCTCCTGAACACTCTGTTTAGCCTATTACACGTGTCTCCTAAATGAAGTGTGTAAATATTTTTAATTCTGTTGCGGTGATTATGGCTTCCATATAAAAAAGGGAGAGTTGTTCCGGTTATGGTAGGGGTTAAGGATATCATTAAAGGTGTTACTAAAGAGGTTAAAATATATATTGCTTTGTTATTTATTCTTTTTTTTAATGCTTGATTTAATTTGGCAAAAGATAAAATTGAGAGTTTTATAAAATATATTTATTATTTTTTAGAGTACTTGATTATTTTTAATAAGGTAATTAAAATATTTCTAAGCTTCAGATTATGTCTTTAGGTTTCTTAGTAATCTAAAATATTTTTTTAAATATAATTTTTATAGCCGCAGATGCCACATGCCCCTGTAGCCATTTAATGATATAAAATCTTTTAAAAGAAAGACTTCCTTAGGAAACTTCCTCCAGGAACCTAAAATAATCTTGATATATTGGACATCTTTCGTTCCTGCCCAGCCACACACCAAGTTATGCCAGGTCAGGCCAAAGGAACTCCCCTATTAGCAGCATTTCCAACACCTTGTGACAGGACCTCGGAGCCAGGCTCCTCGGGCAGCCTGCAAAAAAAAACCCGCACAAATACAAAAAGCCGTCAAGGAGAAGAAATCATTGCACCGGGCGGGCGGGTGAACGGCCAACAACAATGCGGCGGCCAAGGAAACCCAAAGGACATCGGGGCATCTGCCTCAGGGCAGGCAGCACAAATCAGGACTCAAAACTCTGCAATCACAAATCAGTGCTGGAAATATTGTCAACTCGAGGGTGGCGCGTTGGTGGCTTGGCATTGACAGCTGCAGCTCAGGCCTGGATTCTTCTCCTTTGGCGCGTCTTCGTCCTGGCTTGGGTTTTCTGATTTCCACTTTTCAGTTATTTTCGGTTTTTGGCAAGACGTGCATCTGTTTGCCCTCAGCCAAAAAGGAGAAAAAAAAACGGATTCGGACGTTGACTTGCATCTGCGGGCGCACAATAGCGAGTGCCAAGGAGGGGAAGATCATCATGGACACTACAAAAAATATATATGTTTTAGAAATTAAGAAAATATATATAATTATAAATTAAATAAAGCTGCATTATTCCTAGAAAAATTAATTAAATATGATTTACTTATTAATTAAAAGATTTATAAATATATGTGTGAAAAAGATTAGTTGATAAAACCTTTTTTCAAAATGTAATTCTTATAGCTATACATTTCTAAAACTGTATTAAATATAAGTATAATATTCCCCAATCTCCCCTATTCTTCTCCCAGTGTAGGGAAGTTTTCACATTCATGATCGTCATCGGAGTTCGAGTAATCACAGCCAGAGCACAGGACACAACAATAGTGCACCGTTCAAGATTTTTCAGCATTTTTTTTTTGTAAATTTTGGCGGCATGCCGGGCCCTACCTGGGCCACATCCTTTGTCGACTTCTCCTGGCCTGCTCTTTGATTCCAAAATTGTGAATTCCATTGCCCGACTGGAGGCTGAGTCCTGTGAATGCCGTCGGAATTTGAATTGGACTTCTGGGGTAATGCAACCGCAATTGTTTCGCCGCTTTGTTGTGCTCGCTGGCGTTTTGGCATGTGCAGGGATTCGTCTCGAGTCTGCCAAATGAGTTCCGTTTTCTATTTCCTTTGTTTGCTGGACGTTATGCAGATGCATATTCCGGTGGAATATGGATAACGAGAGTTGCGTCACAGCTGCCCAGGAACACCGGCGGCGTCCTAGGACTCTATAGGAGGATAGAAAGTGGAATGGCTCCAGAAAACCGTGTAGTAGATTGCAAAATTTTTATAGGGTAATTACAGGAAGTATGTATTTATGGAATATGTATAAACAAATTATTGTAAGAGAAAGATATGAAAACAAAGCAAAGATAACGAAAATAATATACATGTTAACAATAGAGTTTATTTATAACTGTTTTAATATAATCTTTTGATTTTTTAACTAAATAAAGTTTACATTTTAATAAGTTCTCTGATTTAATATTAATTTTACTTTTTTCCCTTTCTCTCTCTTTAAAAGATCAATTTTCCATCGTGTTTTCCAGTTGGCTTGTGATTTCCCAGAAAAATGTCCGTCTAGAAACTCCCGAATTCGTGGGAAACCCCTGACAATGTAGCGTCCTTCACAGGAATGGCCAATCCTTTAACTGCACTCGCATAATGTGCCCACATTAACACCACTCCAATCCGATCCGAACTCAATAATTTATAAGCGACAACAATTAGGAGGGAAAATAGAGATTTCACTGGAAATCCCCAGCACAATGTGCCCTGTACTTACCATAACAAATTATACACGGCTCTATCTGGGGGCAATTTCCTGACTAATGACCTGGGGTACAACTGCCCCTTTATCTGTAGGTGACACCAGTAGTTTCCAAGGAGTGAGAGCAATCAATCGAGTGCAACACGTTCTAACGATTTACATGTCAAGTTGACGCGAGTCGCCTCGTCCTGAGACAATGGCCTGGCGCTTCGTGTGTGTCCAGGTGTCCCATCATCTTCCATCGATTTTTCGGCTTCGATCGGGGTTTCACTTTCATTTGTCACTGCTGTCTGACACCTTGTTGTAGCGGAGATACCCATCGGGGTACGACGACGAACCCCCCTTTTCCGAGGCGAGCAAACACAGTTGCCGAGGTTTCAAAACTCCGATTATGCTCGCGTGATAATTATGCATGCAATCGTATAAAGCTTCCCTTTCCTCTCGTGGAGTGAGCACGGTCCCGGTCTGGCTGGGTTTTATCGGTCGACGACAATCGGTCTCATTGTTCCCGTTTCCCACCGTCGTCTGCCTTTTGTAGGAATTGCGTCTTTGGAAATGCCCCTACCCAATGTCCACTCCCCACTCCTCATCCAAAGTCGCCCAGCTGCGGCTGTAAATTTTATGTTTAACTACGGACCGACATTTGTGCTATTTAACCTTTTTGTGCCTAGCTGGAGGAGATCCCTATCCCCATACCTGATCACCGATTGCCGATCCACGTGCGGCTTTATTTGCCCGGACTTTGGTTCTGTATGCTAATGGTTGTGTTGATTCCAAGTAGAATCAAGTACCATTCACTGGCAACCTGTAATTACAAGCTTGATATTCCCAGTAACCCGAGCCCTGCCACTCCACTCGCTCGTATTTATATATCCCAATCTATGTATCCCAAACCACTTTAAACCTCAGTTAACTCAAACATAGAACCAGCAAATAGAACTTTCAACTTTGATAAATTCAGTTTCAGTTTTCTGCATTACATTTTGGCCAGAGATTCTTCCTCAGGATGGAGGACTATTCCCGAGAGCCGTGTCCCCAGCGCATCGTCGACGACTGCGGTGGAGCCTTCGCCATGGGCTGCATCGGTGGCGGGGTCTTCCAGGCCCTGAAGGGCTTCCGGAACGCGCCGCAAGGCATCGGGCGGCGGTTTGCCGGAAGCATCACGGCCGTGAAGACCAAGTCACCGGCGATAGCTGGAAACTTTGCCGCGTGGGGCGTCATCTTCAGCGTGGTGGATTGCAGTCTGGTGTATATGCGACAGAAGGAAGATCCATGGAACTCGATCATTAGTGGCGCCGTTACCGGAGGTGTCCTGTCTGCCAGGAAAGGAATGGCAGCCATGACTGTAAGTGCCATCATTGGGGCCACCATGCTCAGCCTCATCGAGGGAGTGGGAATCCTGTCCACACGCCTCTCGGCGGATCATTTCCGAAATGCTTCGCCGACAACTGTGGATTCCTCGCCGGACTTTGCATTTGCCGGTGTTGGGCAGGCCAATGCCTCTGCTTAAATTAAAGTTTTTGTGAAAAGTTTTTAGCTAAACAACGCGAGAGTTTTGTAAGTAAAGAACAAAATACAAATCTTAAAAAATTCAATATGATATCGAGAATAAATGTACGTGTGCATTTCAATTGTACTTTCAATTTATGTATTTAACAAATGTTTAATTCTGATAAATATATGGGTAATACATTATTTTTTAATGGAAACTATTACTAATTTTCCTAGTTATTATTTTAAGTTGATTCTACGCTTTGATTGCTCCAAATGTTGACTTGTCTCATTACCATTCGACACGGTCAAATATACTTACAGCTACCTGTGAGTTTCACACTTGCCCAGATCCAGGGCGCAGGATCACGATCGCCATCATCATCATCATCACCTGACCCGGCCACGTGTCAGCGGACAGCGTGAGATATTGGCAAATGTGTTTACCTGTCGGCGGCGTGCTTACCTGTGGTTGCGCCTGCGCCGGCGCATGAAGTCAAGTGGCAGTGGCAGGTCAAGGGTCGCAGGTAGGGGGTGTGGCCTCTTTACAACCTGTCCACTCAAAATAACCGCAGTGCTCCGGCCATTTAGCTACTGGCCACATGTCCGCCGGAAAATCAGAGTCTCGACTATGCCAGAGAGTTTTCCCCTGCGAGGCAAAAAACCAAGGGCGCTGGCGATATTCCCATCACACATGGACGAGGGAATATGGCCGGGAACTGGGCACGACCAGTTATAAAATCGTGGGAAAACGTGGCCCACGAGGAAATCCCTTTACGGCCGGGATGGAAATTTTCTTTCTCCAGTTTCCAGCATATGTAACTTTGGCTCGTGTTTTTCTTCCTTTTTTGCCATTTGCGAGCGCCGTCTCATTTTCGTAATGTGTGCCGCCGAGATCTATTGCCTTGAGGAATCCCTGAACAAAACATTTGGACACGCCTGGCGCTACGGGAAAAGCACAGGACCATCATCATGTGGCACAACAAGGATGTGGGAATTGGCATGGGAATGGGAACTGAAATGGTAATGGGAATTCAAGGCCTCGCACCTACGCATAGTACGTGCTCTGGTACGAGCCAAGCCAGTCCAGACTGATCGGCGTCTGGCGGTCACACATGTGTGGCCAGTCCTGTTTGTTTTTCCAGCTCCGCTGTTGGAGTTCCGCCATGTGGCCCAGGAGAACTCCCTCCTGGGAAAGCGGAGAGCCCAGCGAAGTCGAAGGTAGCATCGAGGTGAGAGGAACCGAGCGTGGAACTTTAGGGAAACAACAAGCTGTTGGTCAATTATCGTATTCTTCTCGTTGTGCACAGGGGGAAAATTTACAATAATACAAGAAGTAATTTTCCAAATAGTTATATAGTTAGTTATGTTTTTTGAATATAATTAATATACATTTTAATATAATTTTAAATTAAATGTTGTAATTATAAGAAGCCCAAAAATAGCATGTTTGTGAATATTTCCTAAAAATGTATTAAATTTTGGTAACCCCTTTCTTCAACTTATCTTAGTCAAGATTTCTTTAACGTTATTATTTTTTTCTCCGTGTAGATAACACTGCTCAAGCTGTTCACACCTACGCCTGGACAGGCTTGAGGTTTGCAGAGGAACTGGGTCTGGAACGGGGCATGTGGCCAGCACATGTTTGGCGTTGGCCAACAAAACACCTCAATGCGAGAAATCAACCCAAACAGAGGATTTTTTGCATGCTGGTCCCGTATGGCGCTAAACGCGAGCCATTCGCTAGAGATTCACAACCAGAACGGAGGCTACGAGAATCTCAGGATTTTCACTGCAGGAAAATATGGGAAATCTAAACAGTTTTTACCTCAAAAGGTAAGTTAATGTCATGACTTAAATTTTAAACAAAAAATCCCTTCCCAAAAAAGAATATAAATTAATTGACAATAAACAATGTTTTTTATTTCATATTCATTTTAAAATACTTTCATATATTTTTCCGTTCAGTGTTTCTTTATTGATCGAACCTTGGCACATGTCAATGTCAAGCGTTGAACTGGAGTCAAACTCAAACTGATCTGTGGCGCATTAAAGGAATTTCGCCGACTTGCTGGCACCTTTCGAGATCTCTGCATTAGGATTTGCATTTCGATATATCGAAATCTAGATTTCGTATGCCAGAAATCAGGCGCCAAAAATCTCATGCATATATGACACACATTTTGGAGCGGCACTGGGACAAGTCTGCAGGCAGACGAATGCATTGATTACGCGACTTGATTTTAGAATATCTAAAATCAGAATAAATTAGGCCCCAGCCCCCTTTTAAAAATTGGACAGAATACACCCGTAAAGTTCACGTCAAGTTCAAGGGTGCTACACGAAAAATAATATAATATATATTTATTAAATTGCAATAAAAAAAAACAGTATAAACAATAAACAAGGTTTTAATGATGTAATGATTTCGTTTTGATTTAATTTTTTTTTTAGAAATATTTGAAACCTTTAGTGTTTATTTAGGTATATACTATCTTATAATCAAACACATTTTTGAAGGACAATTCGAAAGAGTTTAGAAAAATTACAACTCAAAATATTTGATAAGGAAAATATAGGATGCACACTTCAAAAAGGAAAATATTAATTTTATAATTTATTTTTAGTTTTAAAAAAATCCTAAGAGACCTTAATTCATTCTTTAAAATTTAAAATGTTCACAATTAAATTTAAACAAAAGTTATTTAAACGAAAAACGTTGTATTGTTGTAATATTTTAAACCTTGCATTAGTTAAAATTCCCCAAGAATTTATATAATATTTACGTTAGCAAAAACAAATTTTAAGGGTTATTAAAAATGTCCAAACAATTTTTTCTTGTGTGCAAAGTTTTTAAAACAATTTCTAATTTCTTTTTTTGTGTGTGACAAGTCCTCAAAAAAAATCTGTACCTGAAATTGGATTTTAAACGGGACCCTGGCATGGAGCATTGCACTCTTGGGGCCAGGGCAGGGCATGAGGGGGTTAAGCCACTGGGCAGGGTTAAACCGAAATGATTGTACTGCAATAGTTCGCGGCACAATGACTCTTCCCGATATTGGATCGCATGGCATCGCATCGCATCGCATGATCTACGGATCGTCCGACTCCATTTGCATTATTTTTAGCCGCATCGATAATCGCTTTCAATTGCCAACCGTACCGCTTACTATGCATGCGATCGATCCATTTGCATATTTTTTGGCTGATGAAACTG
The DNA here is from genome assembly GCA_018904815.1 of Drosophila ogumai. Classification (NCBI taxonomy): domain Eukaryota; kingdom Metazoa; phylum Arthropoda; class Insecta; order Diptera; family Drosophilidae; genus Drosophila; species Drosophila ogumai. The sequence continues at coordinate 33,975 of JAEIIJ010007005.1, forward strand.
ATGAAATCATCGCCACAGGGGGGCAGCTGTCGAAAGTTCTTTTTCTCTGCCCATCTGCTTACGGGAAAACTGCATCCATGGAGAGCTACGTGATCTGAGATCTGTAAGCCACCATCAGGGCTGACCTTATCCCAAAAAAAAACCCTCCACTCGACTTGTAAATCGAATTCCTTTGAAATCTGTCTGAAAGCTTCAGGTGATAAGGTAAGTGTCTGAATTGTCAAACCATTTCTTGGAATTTTCTGGGGAGTTTCCTCAGCGAAAGCGAAAGTGGAGCGTATGGTGGAATGACCCAAATGAAGGTGACTTGCAATTGCATTAAAAGAAAAGGTATTTCCCAAACGAAATTTCTTGGACAGCATCTAAATTGATTTGTCATTTAAGTTACTTTATTTATTATATATTATTTTAAAATATTATTCATTAATTTACATATATTTCTCAGTTTAATCTCTAGCCTTTGATTCCAATTATGTAAGTTAGTTTTTTCCCCAATTGCCTCATTAGGTGATTTTAAAACCCCAACTCCTTTGGTTTAAGCTTTGTTTAACTTAGACTGCTGCCAAGGGCTCAACTTTGCGCTTTTCCCAGTCATTAGGCCGAATTAAACGCGGCAAAACGGAACGCAGAATCGAAGGCAAATGGCAAATTATTCACTGTCAGGCAGGCTGGCGGACGCAGAATGCAAATGCAACTGAAAATGCGGTAAATGCAACTGCAGGCGAACAATTGCGGTTACTAAGTACTGCAAAATATTATTGCCAAATGGTCGCGCCATCGATTTCGGGCGCCTGATAAGGCTCTTAGTCGGAGTTGGAGTCAGGCGAGCGGCGGTATCGGCCAGAAATCCAAGAAAAATCCATTGTAACCGCCGCTTTTCAAGGCAAGTAGCTTCAGGTCCTAACCGCCGTCAATTGCTGGCTTTAATTTGTTTTATTGGCAAAAGCGACGAGCGAAGGAGCGACGATGTCGATAACGCTAACTAACCGGGTCAGGGCTGCCAGGTTATTGTATAGAAAAAAAAACAGCTCAGGGACCTTTGGCGTCTAGAGTTCACATTAGGGAATAGTTCTCTTTATATTTTAAGGGAAATATAGGTCTTAAAGGAGTAAATATTATTGATTTAATTAATATATTAATCGACAAATATTGGTATAAGTGGCCAAAAACACATCAATTTCCTTTAGTGCCTTGCAAACTTCCGACTATAATTATAATATCCTTCAATATTAAAAAAAAATAGCAAGATTTTTTTCTACATATATTTCTATATATTCTTTTTTCCATTCCCATTTCCCACCTTGCCTCGCCTAATGGCTACACACGTCGTATACGCAACCTGAACAGTATTTGCATAACAAAAACATACAGCGACAAGTCTTGATACCTTTAATGCCTTTAGGAAGTCACCAAGAGCATTCTCAGCTCACAAAAAAAGAGTAAAAAAGTAGGTAATATTACAAAGGCAGCGCATATTTGCTGGCAATAACAAAAGCGTGGAAGAAAGATCGTGGTTGGGGCCTCTGAATTTGTGTCTGAGTTTTCCCCCGACGACTATCCGCACAATAGACAGGTCCCATAATAATTGTGCAGTGCCCGGGCATGGACCCACTTATCTTTTATGTAAATTACCTGCCATAACAATTTTTAGACCGCGTCCAGGTCGTCGTCGTCGACGACGTCTACTGTTACAATTCGGGAAGTCAAATCAAAGGAATATACTGCCTTTATATATAAATGCGAGCACAAAGCAAATTATTGTCGAAATGTTTAATGACAAACTGTTGATGCCATGTCACGAACTCTGGCCAGGTTGCCGGGACTCTACTTTCCGGCCGCACCAGTTCCCCAAGTCCAGGCGGTTCACGAGTTTGTAACGGATTTAATGTCATAAGCGCAGGCATATCAGGTTCAACCAGGCAGCAGCATCCAGAGATCTCCATGGAAAGTGGTCCAGCTGGAGATAAACGGTGGCTTTGAGCATTTCCTGAGTGATTTTTGGTAAGAAAAAATAAATACTTTACTTCTTTTTAGATTAAAAAAATATGAATAAAAAATGGCATCATTTATTTTACAAAAATATATTCTTAAGTTATTAAAGCATACAACTAATAATAATTTATTATCTCATGAAATATTTCACGCTACTTGTTATATAATCTCTATTCTTGAGTGCAGACCCCATCCATATCTCAAGTGGCACTCCACCTTATCAGTTCCTTATCAGCCCAAAGCTCTTTTTTTCTTTTTTTTTCAGTACAACTATGTATGTATATTTATGTATACCCAACGCGTACAGTATACACACCCACCGGCGCGACCTTGACTGCTTTTCCCACGCACTCTTATCACAGGGCGTATAAAGAAAATTCCATCGATCGATGGTGTTCAGTTTGCCGGGAACAGGCGCTGAGCCCTCTCTCATAACCTGCCCCAACATTGGGACGCCAAGGAGGATGCTGGGGGATACCAAAGGATACCGGAGCCAGCGAGCGTACAACTGCGCACGCTTATGGTTGCCTGGAACTTTTGGCATTCTTATCATTTCCCAAGAGGCGTGTGAAAATCGATGCGCACAGCGGAAAACGCGTGACGCCGCAGCGGGAAGGAAGTCCACGATACCTGGAAAGTGGGAGCCGGAACGCTGGGGCTTCCTGGGTGCCCGTTAGCCGATAGTTGGCCAGCGGAGTCGGAGCCGGAGCTGGAGATGCACTGGCTCTCTTTTTGTGCTTTGTGTCGGTGAAAGTGAGCCCCTCCCGCTCTGGCGTTTGCAATGGATGTCACACGTCCACCCACCAAGCAGAAATTATGACAGCTGTAGGTTCCACATCGCAGAAAGTACCCTAGAATGAATAGGGATTAGGTGGAGAGTGCTGGGACTTTTGATAAGGATGCGGGAATTGTGAATATAAATATTATAAACCTGGAGTTGTTTTATTTATATCTAAGAGTTTAATGTTTTAACTTGAACTCTTCATTTTACAGGGTGACAATAAATAACCCGGACAAATTTTGAAGCAATCGATTATAAATGTG
>JAEIIJ010007016.1:0-32170 GCA_018904815.1 Drosophila ogumai
CACTGCGTTGCAAACTTCTGACTGAAATTATAATACCCTGCAAGGGTATAAAAATATGTAGGTCGAATTTTAAATATTCTATTAAAATGAAAATATAAATACAGGCACTTAAAGCAAAAAAATGAATTTCTTCATGTAGCAACTTTAAGCAACATTTCATGGCTAGCAACATTTTATGGCCAGCAACATTGTAGGCCTGCAGCATGTTTATTAACCATGTCAAAGCAACATATTAAAGCCAATATTTCAAGCCGCATTAAACAGTTAAATAAACATGAAATTACTAGAAGAACTTTGCAGAGTTTTGGCCGAAAAACAAAAAAAATTCAATTTAAAAGGGCATTAAAAGTTTGCCAAGTAAAGTGTACATTATTTTTGACGCTAACTTGGCCTCATTTCTATATATTCCCATTCGTCCTTAAAATCATTTTATTTTAATTGATTTTTTTTATTTCGAATTTTTAAACAAACAACGCAGGATGCCCTAAAAATTCAAAATAAAAAATAACACAACTTTAAAAATCAAAATTAATCGATTTCTAAATCAAATTGCCAAACGCGAGCTTACCAAAGTTAGCTTCCTTTCTTATTTTTTAAGTTACCGAAAAATGTTACAAAGCTTCCTTCCCCCTCTCTCTCTCTTTCCCTCGCTCTCTCTCTCTGAGATACTTTCGCAATTGTTTGGCAATTAAAAGTGGGCTTCAATTACCGCTGGCCGAGAGGCATGCGGGTCAGTACCTTTCGGGGAATTGGCCAGGCCAAAGATCACCTCGGGCACGAGCTAATCGATAAGTGAAATGGAGTGATTAATGGCTGTAACCGCTGATTGAACTAGTTCCCACTGGCGGATATAGATTTTTTTATTCCTCAGTAAATCCCACGCAAAATGAGACGACGCCTTGTGAATGAAATTTGGCTTTCGATTTATGGCCAACTCTTTTTTGTTTACTCACCAATTCCGCCGCTTTCAATGGCTTAAAGCTAAGCAGATGGAAAAAAAACCCAGGAGAGCAATCAAAATTACGCGGCATGGCCGAAAAAAATTGCAATCAAACCTGTTAATGTGCTTAACGCCCCTATTTTTTTCTATGTGTAACTGATTGGACAGTTGTTTGTGAGAAAGCCTCAACAAATAACGGAACTAAATTAAATCTTGCAAAAAGGTAAATAAACACGGCAGTTAAAGGGTTTATTTAAGGTGCAATCATAAAAGTAGCGGCTATTGATAAATTAGGAAGCTAGGAAAAAATATTAAAGAAAGTTTTTAAAAAGGAGTTTAATCGAACCACAGCCTTTGGGTTTATTTAATGAAAATTAAAAAAGGAATTACGCGCGCTTATAAGCTGTAAACATTCTTCGATAAGTTCGATTAATTCCTCGGAAATAAATCAAATTCCCAGCACTTAAAAAGCAATCAACCCTGACCCAGACATGCCTCCTGCATTAATTAAACAAACTAAAGGGAGAAACTCGTCCAGAGTCCTGAAAGGAGACCTTCCCTCCACTAGACGTGTTGAGAAATTTAATTAGTGAATTAGCTAAAGGGAAAGAGGGGAAGGGCGAACACTTTGCACCTCATTTGGACCAGCCTTTCATTTCCCTTTCAATAGAAATACGAGCCGACGCACTTTCGGCCTCATTGAAGGCGACTCAGCGGATCCAAGCTCATTTGTCAGCTTAAGAGTTTGATGGCCCAGTTCCTCCGACCCTCCCGGTGGGTGTGGTGGGCATGAAATCATTTTGATTTTGATGAATTACAACACTTACAGTGCTGAGTCCGAGTTCGAGTCCCGGACATGAGCTCATTTCTTTATGTAAGCCCAGACGGGGCATTAAACCAGTTCAAAAAAAAAAAACAAAACAACACCCCGAACAAGACACCGAAAATAGCCGAAAACGGTCTTGCGATGATTGCAGCTAATGCCGGCAGCAATTAAGCCGTGAGACTGTCTCACTGAGGTGGCCAAGACCAGCTACCAAAGAAAATAAAGATGAAACTGCAGCCGCAGGCGCTGAAATTCCACTCGCGGCGAAGAGAGTCATATAGTACTCGAGCTGCCCCCGGGGGCATAAAGACTCCTCCATCGCCAGGTGACGTTGCAGTTTACACCCACAATTTGCCAAGAGCACTGAGAAAAATAAGAACTAAGTTAAATGGAAGTAAAGCTGAGGCAGGAAAGTAAAAAGAAATATAAATGGGAAAAGCATTTTGTTTTCAAGAGGCAAAAATATTATATATGTATATAAATGTAATGTATTCTTTACAAAGTCTCTAAGATTTCCTCTCCGTGTAAGCAAAGGGAAAGCTCCTGTGGGACCCGGGTTCAACCGACACCGACCACATGCTCGGCGGAGGCCAAAGGTCACCGCTGGCGGAGACGCGTGTCCAGACGATGTCTGAGCACACACATATATTTGTATAAACATTCACTACGAACCCTGAGCTTGCTTGGCTTCGCTCCCTGTTTGCATCCCGCGTTGTTTTGACGCCCGGCCAACGCGGCGTATACTTAATGTTGACATTGTTAACACTCCCTCGACTAACGAGGCATTAAAACGAATCAAATGGCCTCGTTGAGCACTCGTTAACAACGTTACCCCCAGCAACTAAGCAACTTGGCAACTCCGACGCGGGAAATTCTCCCTTTTTCCAGCCAATAAAAAATAGAAGCCGGGTCGAGTTCATAAAAGCAAACTGCCAGAGAGCTTTGCTAAACGGAAAACTGTCGCCAGATGTGAGTTCGAATCAATTCATAATCCCCGCATATTGAGCAAGATTCTGCAGCTTCAGTTTGTGATTATGCCATAATATTTGCATGCAAATCGGATTCAATTTATCCGCTCCCGGGATTCTGTGCGAATTTGGCATATGATTCGTTTATTGTCATCTTATTGCCCTTTGCATCATCAGCAGCAGAAGCAGCAGTGGTAATCGCAATCAAATGGCTTTTGTGCTAAAAGACTTTGACGTTGATCTCTTGTCTGTTGCACTGAAAACAAATAGGAGGGGCATTTAAAATTGTGAATATAAAATACTATTTTTGATAGCCTTTCAGGGTATTTTAATTTCAGGCAGAAGCAAGTAACTTAGGGAAGGAGTCAATTCCGATCCCATAAATCATATATATTCTTAATCAGCATCAACTGGCGATTTTTTCCAGCCATTATGGAAAGAAAAAAAATTTTTGTAAAATTTTTCAATAATTTTATAAGGGGTAACATCGTTAAAATTGTCAAAAATCAACGAAAATTTTAATTTTAAAATAAATTGAATTCAGCATGCAGATTTATTAACCTTATAAAAAATAACACAACAGTCCTTTCCGAATTGAGTTTAATGCATTTTTGGCTTAGTTACAGATTTTTTAAGTTTTGATCCCAAAATTATTTTATTATATTTTAAATATCGGCATACCCAGCCTTGAATTTTTTCACAAATATTTTATTTATTTATAATTTCTAATATTATTTTTTCCTTACCCACCGTAACATGCATTTGTCAAGTGCAGAAAGTCAACATCTTTATCGTGTCTGAGGCTCAGGGGCTGTAAAGCTTTACGAGTAGTTTATCAGGTGGTCACGTTGAAGAGACGTGGCCACTGGGCTCGTCGTTATAGTAAATGATGTCGTCATATTCGGCGAATTCAGTGTCGCAGGAAAAACAAACTGAATTGGGCAACTTTTTATGGCTGTGTGACTGACACACTTTTTGTGTGAAAAACTCCAACAGGATATGGAGTTCTCGCGGGGCAACCTTCACCTGTCATAAGCCAGCTGACAAACAAAATCATTTCCGGAAACGGCAATAACCGGGGTTTATGGCCAACTTGCGTGTCAAAGAGGAACGCCAGGATTTAAAAAAGCACTTCTCAGATATCTCACATTTCTTGGCCCAAAGACCCCGTTCATAATTAGACTTAAAGATGCCCCCGATAAAAATTAGTTTCAAGTGGCCATAAAAGCAAGTCATTGCCGCTCGCCCGATATATAAATAAACCCAAGCTCGTTGGCCAAGTTTTATGGTCAGAACTGCGCCCGTTTATAGATTTTACGGCTCTGCAGGCTGGGATCCGTAAAGATTTCGGCACATGCGAGGATGTGTCCTGGGTCGTAAAAGGGAAACAAAGGACGCAGGACGAGGTGCACGACCGCAGAGTCCTATAAATAGAACCCGACTTTAGTGTCCTGCTCCTTAATAAGGCTTCTTTCCGTTTCCTTTCCCGCCTTTACAGATGGTTAAGATGATGCTAACGGTTGTGTTTGTATTCACCAGTTGCTGGCTGCCCTTCAACATCCTGCAGGTAAGTGCTGTCCTTTGGAAAAATAAGAATATATATGTCTGACTCTAGATTTTCACAGCTCCTGCTCAACGACGAGGAGTTCGCCAACTGGGCGCCGCTGCCGTACGTGTGGTTCGCCTTCCACTGGCTGGCCATGTCGCACAGCTGCTACAATCCGGTGATCTACTGCTACATGAACGCCCGCTTCCGGGGCGGATTCCTGCAGATCATGCACCGGGTCCCCGGATTGCGGCGCTGCTGCTGTCTGCATCGCCTCCTGCGCGGCGGCGGGGGCGAGAGCAGCTCGGGAGCTACCGGTGAGATGGCCTTCAGGCACCATCACCATCGCCAAGTCGGCGATGGGCTGGGGCTTGGGCTGGTCAGGAAACCTAAGATCCGCATTAGGTGCTACCCTCCACTCTCTCTAGTATCCGTTTGCGTGCCGTTTCCATTTCCAATATCTCAGTGTGTAGACCGTTTCGTTACCAAAATTAATGCTGCTTTCGAGACTTTTCAGCTTTTTGAGATGAATATTAATTAATTTATTAATTAATTAATTTTCGTGTGGTTTTTTTATGAGTTTATCAGGAGTGTGACTAGAAACCTTTTAAGGTCTAGATTTATTATTTAAAAACAAATTAATAATTTATAGTTTCAAGCTACAAACTCTTGCTTTGAAGGCCTCGTTAAGAAGACCTTTCTTACTTTTTGGTTGACTTTTAAATAATTTATTTGACTTTTTTCAATTAATAATTATCAATAAAATTAATAAAGATAAAATCTATGCATTATATGGCTAAAAATTGGCAGATTAATCCCACTCTTTATTTAAAGTGTCAACTGTGTGTAACTGAAGTGTCTGCAATCCGGAGAAGACTTAGTTTCGCATTTCGTAATTATTTCCATTGCATGGCACCCACCTGCTGCATGCCCCGAGCACCACCCACCCACAGTTTCCTGTTTAATTTACACAAAAAATGCTTACCAAATTTGCTAACAATGTTTTTTTTGAATTTTTCGCATCTTGTCACGTGTCATAAAACGAAGGAACCAACGGGGAACTGCGTCTGAATCGTGTGGACACCTGCACCACCTACATCAGCACAAGGCGAAAGCTACGAGTGAATTCTATGCAAGTGGTGAGTGTCATATATCCTTAAAGAGGTCCTCGTTCTTGTATGCCTTGTACACTATTTCTACTTTTTTTAACGAGTTTTATAACCAATTAAATTCCAAATTTATTTATGGAGAATGTAAAATATTTAAGACTCTTTCTAATTAAGTAAAGGAAAGAATTTATATATTAAATTTTCAATCTCAATATAGTTGTAAATTACAATAAGAAACCCGAAACCTTCACTATTAATCCTTCTGCACAATCTCTCTGTTTCCAAATTAGAGTCAATTTTCACATGCCGAGACGTCAGTTTTGCGGTAGCTTCTCCCCCGGAGGACTCACCTGTTCGCCGAGCAGCCACTGCAGGTGCCCAGCCCCACCTGAACGGCAGCTGCACGGAGTTGTGAAGAGCAGGATATTAAGGACAACCAAAGAATCTCCCACGGAACTCGTGTGTGTGCTGTGCGTGTGTGTTGTGTGTGTACGAGTGTCTGTCTGTCTTGTAAGTGTAAGTGTAAATGTCGACTCAATGTAATTTTACCAAGATTGTAATGTATATTGAAATGTAATATCAATTAAAGGTTTATATACAAATATTTCGATTTGAAATGAAGTTCGGTACTAGAGAAGTAAGGCCCCAAAGCATGCAGCATCTCTTTGTTACCTGGACAAAAAGGTAGCCTACACTTGGGCGGCCGCACAGAGGTTCCATCTAAAAGCTTTTACCATTTATTTGCACCTCAAGAGCCGTGCAAAAGACACACCTGTATAATCGATTTAAACCTAAGACTAAAGTACGAATATGTAGAAAAATCACTTGACTGTTCCTGTTGTCCCTCTTGCACCTGGTTCCCCTACCAAATCCTGCACTTGGGCTGGCTGGGATTCATGGGCGTGCCGCGGGCGCACTTGAAGGTCCTGGCAAACTCCTCCGAGTTGGACAGCACGCCTCGCAGACGCATCTGTCCGGGGCAGTGGGAGTCGCTGAGGGCGTACCGCGAGGCCGCCGGCGTGTAGGTCTCGCACCACAGATTCCCGAAGGAGATAAAAAATAGCTGCTCGTGGGTATAGTGCTCCAGACCGGGCAACTTGGCCCTCTCCCGGCCCACCTCCTTGACGTAAAGCCTGTAGGCATAGAAGGCCTCCCGCATGCCGCCATTGTCGGCGATATTCTCGCCCAAAGTCAGTTCGCCATCGATCTGGGACGCAAGAAGGGAACAAAGGTAAGTAGCTTCACAAAATCATATTAACCCCAGATTCCCTTCACTCACAAATTCATCGATATCCTCCAGGTGGTACTGGCTGTACTGCTCCACAAAGCACTCTGTGCGGTTGATGTACTCTTCGATGGTGCGGTTGGACCACCACTCGACCATGTTCCCAGCCCGGTCGAACCGCCGCCCGCTATCATCAAAGCCGTGCGTCAGTTCGTGGCCCAGAATGGTGCCAATTGAGCCGTAGTTCAGAGCCCTGCCAAGCACAAGGCACACAGCAATCGTGGTTAGAGTCTATTTCTGGAAGGGATTAGTGCAAGGTGCGGTGCAAAACGTGCCTGCAGCTCGGTTGTCTGTTTGCTCTGTGATATGTGCTGGAGTGCTCTGCCGGGGGGACTTACTCGAGACCCAGGTCGTAAAAGGGATACTGCAAAATGGCAATGGGTACAGCTGGAAGGGAGATATAAGGCTTAGGGATTAAAAGGACATATTTTCCCGCTGGTCACTCACTGATTGCATTCGATTGGAACGTGTGAAAGGCATTCACATTCGAGGGCGACGTCGCCCAGCCAATGGGCTCCGGCTTGTCCATCTCGTTGAGCTTCTCCATCATCTGCCAGTGGACAAAATCCATGAGGTTTTCCAGGTGCGTGCTGGCGTTCACCTCGGCGCCCTCGTAGTAGGCATTCAAGGCGCTGGCATTGCGCAGCCACGAGGGGAACCCAATGAAGCTCTTCATCTCGGCCGACTTCTGGATGGTCTTCCGCTTGGTGGCCTCGTCCATCCAGGAGGTGGTCTTGACCAGGCGGTCGAAGGAGCGCCGTATGTCGCTCAGCATCCGCTGCACGCGTGGCAGCTTGTCCCGGGTGAACTCCTCGTCCGCCAGGACATAGCTCACCGCCATCCCGAACAGGCTATTCACCCCGTTGGCGCAGTACAGGGAGCGGGGAGTGCTGCCCTCGGTGCCGATTGCCACGCGCATGTACTCCGAATGGAGCAGCCGCATGGCACTGGTCGTGTGCAGCACCAGCTCCTCGATGGTGCTCAGCCAGAGGTAGGACTCGATGTGGGAGGGCGGCGTCTCCTCCAGATACTCCACCACGTGCTGCAGGTACAGGATGTCCGCCTGGCTGGTGATGATGGTCAGATTGGTGGTCATCTGGGGATTGCCCGCGTGCTTGGTACCCTTCAGGATCAGCTCCATGTAGCGCAACCAGATGGGCAGGGTCTTGGGGGCTATGTTCTTGTCCGTCTGGTTCTGCAGGTCCAGGAGGGAGATGTAGATGATGTCGTCCGCGGGGTTCTTCGAGGGCTTGGTCATGTTCTCGGCGTCTTCTTTCAACTGTTGAATTATATAATTAATATTAATTAATTTGGGATATGGGAGCACCTGCCTCATGGACCTTCTTGGCCACCTTGACGCCCTGCTTGACCAGCTCCGTGATGCCCTGGGTGGCCTCCTCCTGGTTGACCCCTGGATCCACGTACAGCAGATACTTCTCGATGACCTTGCGCACGTAGTGCAGGTAGGCCGCCATTCCGGCGCTGGTCTGGCGGGCCGCCTCCTCCTCCTCGCTCTCGCGATCCTCCTCGTTGTCATCCTCGTCGTCGTCGCTGTTCGTCATGAAGATGGTCTTCCGGTGGATCTTCCTCAACAGCTTGTGGGAGTCATCGTTGTTGCTGTGGGGGAGAAGAGAAGATCCTCTATCCATAGTTTGTTCCGCCTAAGAAATTCCCTTTTTTTTACTCACAAAGGAAACGCCGAGTCCGTCTCCGGCGTTCCCAGGGCAATCCTATTGATGGTCCTGTTAAAGGGATCCGGAAAGACATCGAAGCCAAAGATGAGATCCATGCTGAGGTGCTGCTTGATGGCCACTATGGACTCCAGCCAGTTATAGCTGCCGTTGGCACTAGCACTGGCATACTTGGAGCCACTGCCCAGGGTGAGATTCAGGGACGAGGGCAGAATGGGAAGTCCGAAGCGCAGCAGGTAACCCACCAGCGGCTCCAGATCCCTGGCATCCAGCTGTTTTGTGTCCATGCAGCCCTTGTACATGGTCTTGGCCTTGCCCACGGCCTCGGGCTCGGCTCGGCTGATGTTGGAGCGAAGGAACTCCCGCACCAGGCGCATTATGTGTGCCTGCCGCTCCCGGAACCAGTCGTTCGAGGTCACCGAATCCGGCCGGGGATGTTCTTCCGCCCAGCGGCCGCAGGTGAATTGGTAAAAGTCCTCACAGGGATCAGTCTGCTCGTCCATGGCATAGATGAGGCTGGCCGCCGTGCGGATGCACTCCTTACTCCGGCAAATCGAGCTGGATTTCTTAACTGTAATTATGGGGTGAGGGTGAGGTGAGGGATGAATCAGGTAAGTGTTCATTCAAATACAATGAATACTCACTACTTAGGCTTACGACTATGATTGCTATCAGCAGAATGACTACCAGGGCCAGCAGACCGCCCAGCACCACCTTGTGGTAGTAACTGCGGCGGAACCTGAAGGTAAGACAGGTAATTAACAGGTTAAACCAGACCGAAGTCCACTCACCTGGACTGAATGCCCACCAGATTGGTTCCTATGGGCTGGTAGGGAAGCTGCTTGCCATTGGCACTCGCCGTGGCCGAGACAGCGGCCAGAGGCCCATTTCCGGCTCCGTTGATAAGCTCGTTGCCGCCTCCACTGCCATTGGCTCTCACCGGTGCCGATAGCAGGCTCAGGTTACCTGAAATGGATTTCAAAACAATCCGGGCTCACTAATTGCTCGGCTCTCTGCTCAATTAGCTTCTAAAAATTGATTTTAACCCAAGCCAGGGAGAGAGAAGCACGTTTTATTAACACTAATTAGTCTAATGTCAATACAGCCCTGGAATTCGTGGTGTTCGTGTTCTTTATTCCTATCTTGATCCTTTGGCTCCCCTGTGTCCCTAATCGCCTGGCTAATGCATGTACACCTGTCTGTCACCTGCGAATGCGGAACTGCACCTGGCAGAAGCGGCATTAGAAGTCGCTGGTGACAACGACCAGTTCAACGGCCTCAAAACGATTTCGCATGTCCGGCAGCAATTTAACCTATTTTAAAAAATCAAAAGACCAGCCAACCACACGACCTAATCTCCAATTTACATGTGAAATGAAGAATACAGGAGGAACTATTTGATAAGCAGGATAAGCACAGTTGTTGTACCCATTAAGGGCGGTTCTTGGGATTATTTTTAGATTGAAAGAGGCGTAGGAAAGATAACAATTAAGAATTTTAGCTATATACCAAAGAGATCGAAAAATTTCACTCAATATCAATGTCGAAATTTGCATAGCCTTGCAGTTTGTAATTGGAGCATTGAGAATCGATCTTTCTTCTGAAAAATACGAAAAACACCGAAGTTTGCCTCTGAAGATATAATTTTTTAAACAAAATTTTGTCGCTCTAGACTGTTCCGACATACAAATTTACCTAAACAATAAAAACGGCCGCCATTAATAATAAAATCTCTAGTGAATGCGCTAGTATCATAATAGTATAATGAGAATAAAAGAAATACTACCTGCAATTTTTTATTATTTTCTACTATACCTTTGCCATAACCTTCATTCTTTGGTCTTTTGTCAGATGTCTTTGCTGTACTGTTGAATTTCAATAAATAAAATCCAAAATTTTGTAAGCCCCACAAGATGTTTCATAGTCTAGGCGTACTGCTGTTCAACACCTCCGAGATCGAGAGGAATCTCTTCAGCATGGCCGATGATGTGTACCAAACCATTGAGATCTTCGAGCAGGCTGCCAAGTTCGAGGCCAGGATCGGCAGGCCCTTCGAGATGCTGTCCATGATCTTCGACTGCTTTGTCTTCATGGCTGTGGCACTCATGATCGTGGCCCTGGTGCTGCACAAGCGATTCGTGAAGCTCTGTCAGTTGGCCAGGCTGAGTCACCTGAGGGAGCAGTCGACGCACCTTAAAAGGGTCAACAAGAAGGAGTCCCTCCCGGTGGCCAGATCGTCCTCCGTTACATCGCTGCCGGAAGTTAACGAAGAGCCGGAGGACGATGGCATTAGTATTCCCAAGGACGAAACCAGCGACAAAGAGGAAGAGAATACCCTGGAGCAGAAGAAAATGTTTGGTACTTCCCTTTGGGCCAAAAACTGGCGAGTATCGACGAAAATCCAGACTTTCGCCTCGTTTTACGACACCTGGTTCCGCTAGATGCAGATACGGAAATCGTGTCCCATTACCTGCACATCGTGCCGCCAAGCTATTAATTGAGGCTTTGCGGTTAGCGATTTGAATTGGTAAAAGGTGCCACAAGCTGGCTAATTAATTTCGATATAAATATGAAACTAAATTGAATACGTGAACGCTGTCTGACTCATGGCCTTAAAATTCTGTATTACCTAAGGAATTTAACTTATATTGAATAAATACAATAAATTAGCATCTTAGTCATTTACAGTTGTTAATGTTGGAAGGCTTCTCAAGTAAAGCCGAAGTATATACTTTACGGAAATAATCATAAATTATATTTGGCAAGGAGTCACTCTAACACCTAGACACATTGACACATTGATTGTACATTACACGCATTACTGAAAACCCAAGGAAAAAGTAAAACAGTAATTATAACTGCAGGGTATACAAACTTCGGCTTCCCAAGTAGCTTTCCTGTTTATACTTTAATTTTGATCTGCAACTCTTACCCGGTGTCTGTAATCTCTGCAGAGGCAGCGGCTGCTGCTGCAGATTGTCGCTGAAGAAGCCATGATTGATGTTGCCCGTGCTCCAGATGCGGCTGCGGTCCTCCATTGCCATGTCATTGAGTCACTTGCTCTCGCTTAGTTCATTCTCTGGTGATTTTTTCTGGATTTATTCCATCAAATTTCCCTGGATTTCTGGTTCTAACTCGGTGATTTTTCCAAGCACTCCAGGGCATATCAATGAGCTGCTCATCATTTGAATGCACGTCACAGCGCCCACATGTTGCGCCTTTTTAGAGGAGTGAAGCCGGTCTGAGAACAGTTCGCGGGCAGCTGGGAACAGTTTATCTACCACTATTTGCTCGCTCCACTTATCGCTTTTTCCAGCAGTCGGCAGTTGCATAATTTGGCATTATGTGCCGGCAAAAATGTGCAACGAGAACTTGGAACTCCGTAAAGTAAAAGCGAGTGACTAGTGTGGAGCAGCGACTACCGGCGGTTTGGAGCCCGGGCCTCGTCGACAGAGCGTATTTATACGGCACCGATACACCTGCCTGCCTGCGCCAGCAGCAACCGAATAACAACAATACACGTTCCCCACACAAAGCCAGTGGCAATAATACAGCCAACAAACAAATCAGGCAACGGCAACCCCCATTAACTCCTTCGGCCATGCAAATGTGCTGCGGCAATTACGAAAAGGAACCCCCAGTCCCAACCCAACCCCTCTCTTCGGGCAAAAAAAAACCTTGTCAGTGTCTGACTGTCCTGCATGTTGTCCGTATTTCTGTTTGTTCCAAAGTACCCCTTGCAGGAAAGTCCCGGGGTCCCTGAGTTCTAGGCTAGGGTCTAAGCTGCAAAGTCTTGAAAACAAATTATTATTGAATGTGATTCACAAAATATATTAAGAATTGTGTATTAAATTTATTTTTGATCTGAAAACTAAACGGAAAAAGTTATATAACAATTTAGAGTTTTTTATAAAATGTATATGTATAATATATAAAACGTAGATTTATAAAGTACGTCAAAGTCAAAGACTTCCGCTTGAAATTAGTTATTTATGAAAGTGATTCACTAAATATATTAAAAATTATGTGATCAATATATTTTCAAACTGAACGGAAAAATCTATATAACAAATTTACAGATTTGATATTTATATATAATAATTAATATATATATTATGTATATTCTCTGATGCATGTAAAGTTATTATACTAACAATACCTACCATAAATCTTGTAACCTTGTAGATCTAGGCACGTTTTAAAGTTTCTTAACAACCCAACTTTAAGTGACTTCAAAACACTTGCAAAACAGATGTTTTAACTAATTAGTTGCATCATTAACTAAGGCAAAAGCACTGAAAGAAAGAGTTGTGTAGTGTAGTAAAGTCTCCACTGAATCACCGCATAAAAATTATACTAAAAATTATATTATAATGACTCAGAGGGGTATGCAGAAGTGCTGATACCAAATAACACAGCTCTGCCTGGTGTTGCCACAGTCAATCAGAACCGAACACCAAGTGACCACCATCCAGAGGCGTAATGAGAAAAAGCCCAATACAAATGGGAACTCTCACTCAAACTCTCTGAGGAAGATATATATGGATAGTTGCTAATTGATATGGACGCGGGTGTTCGGAGGCTATTCGGAGGCGCATGATTGATGACCCTGAACCGGGCAGGGACACGACACTGGGAAAAAGGCAGCCTAATAATAGTAATTAAATGGTGGCACTTTGCCCGCCCATCGGCATTCGCATTGCTCGCCCCCTAACTTTGACATAGTTTATTGTGTTTTTCGGAATCGATAAATACTATTGATTTCTACATGTGTCGGCGCATCGCGCATACGCCCCGCTGACAGTCGAGGAACTCCGGCGAATGCAAAGCCCTTCGGTCCGTGTTTACACTCACTAGGGAGTAATTGGTTGCTCGACTATTGTTGATAATCAAATAACTTGTCCGCCTTCCGCAGGAGACACTGTCACCAGCTTTCAGATTCAGGGTTCAAAGAACTTTACTTTGCTGGCATGTACTTGCATACATTTATTATACATTATCTTGTTTTTGTTGTGGTTTTTTTTTTAACATACATTCTTATATAGTTTTGTGGTGTTTTTTTCTTTCTTTTTTGTTGTGTTTTTTTCTAGAACTAATTGCATGCATTTCTAGCTTAAAAGTTAGACAGGGAAGCAAGTCATTATGGGATATATGACACGAATAGGTTGATGTTGACTCGATTTAGACTTTTAAAATTATTTTTAACGCAGCCTAAGGTGGATTCTGATTTGTTTCATTAAAATTAAGATCAGAGTACAGATTATGAAATAAAACAACGATCCCCTGGACAGTTTGGCCTGCCATTCTGTTGTGGGTGAAACTTTGATGCTGCAACGAAAAAAGAAGAAAAAATCGAATTAGTTAGCTTTGTAAATAAAGTGTAGGCTTGTCAAAGCAATTTATCAGTCTGAAAAGTCAAACACAAACTCTTCCGTAAATATATATATCTCAAAAATAAGAACTTCAAGCCGAAAAAGCACATTCCAAGGATCTAATTTTTTAATTATTTTATTAGTTCGATAATCGTCTTTTATCCCCTGACCATGGACCGCGTCTTCGGCAATGTCGAGTACAAGTTCAGGACCCTGACGAAGGATGGCAAGGGCCTAGCCCTGAAGCTCACCGGATTCTATGCCGTCGGCTGGACCCTACGCAAGTTGGTCAAGTAACTGCTTTGCCACCCTTTCCGGAAGGATGCCTTCCCATTAGTCGTTTCCTTGTTTCGTGCAAAATCCCTGTCATGTCAACAAAAATAAATATTAAACTCACCTCCAAAATCACAAATCTCATTGAACCTGGGGCCCCGCGCCTCTCACAGGTTTTTCACCAGCACGCACTTGCAGCAGGAGGGGATCTTGAAGACGTCCTGGACCACGTCCAATTGCCCGCTGTTGGGAATGCTGGCCAGGTTCCGCATCACAAAGTGCTGCCGGCAGACGGGCTTGTACCGCTGCGGGAAGTTCTCGGCATAGCTGCAGGGCAGATCCTTTTCCCTGGGTAGAAAAACGGATAAATAATGCTACCGCTTCCTGGCTACTCTTTCTCCTCTCGACTCACTCGCACTCCTCGATCTGAATGCCCTGCTTGAACTCCTCGTCGTTGACAATCAGCTGCCAGGAGTTGTCCGCCTTCAGGCCCTTCTTCGGGTACAGGATCCGCCTGTTAGTGCGGCACAGGAACACCTCGTCATCGGCAGTGCCCACACGAGCACTCACATCCTGCGGCTGCAGTTCGTCGTTGAAGAACCTGGCAAACTTCCCGGCCAGCTTCTGCTTGAGTGCCGAGAGATCTGGGTAATTGTCCACCTGGGTGCAAAAGGACTTGGACTCCTGGTTGGGCTCGTCCCCGCACTGTGAGCTGTTGGATACGTTCAGATACCTTTTCTCTGAGCCTGGGAAGACAAAGGCTAAAAGTTAGGCATTCGCCAAAGGCAGTTGGCCAGGTGAGTATGGAATCGATTTAGTTGTTAATTGTACACACTCGAACTTGGGAATCGCCTAAATAATATTTAAAACCAATAATAATTTATTAAAAAATGTAAAGTCCTGAAAGCGATTCATATTTCGAGTGCAGCATGTTTCGAGTATCAAATGTATCTGAAGGATCTTAAACTACTTGGCGGTACTTACTGTCCGACGGCGGCCTACGGATGTGCGGGACAGGAGTCGACTGCTGCGGGGGCTGTGGTTGCTGTTGCTGAACTTGAGCTTGGGCGTTAGTCCCCTGCAACGAGACGAAGGTGTCGTTAAAGACCAGATTCAGCTTGCCGTCCGGGGAACGCTGCACTTTGAAGTATTGATCTGGCTGGCTCAGGCCATGGTACTGATGGTAATGGCTGGTCGTGACCGGGGACTGTCTCTGACTCTGACTCTGGGGCTGAGCCCCCAGCATGGTGGGTATGGGCATGACTGGTGAGGAGGGTGCACTGTCCGTGGTCGTTGTCTGTGCGGGTAGAATTCACTCGTGTTAGTCTCTCAGCCAAATGGAAAATAAACACACAGAGACAACACACAGCCCACACACACACACAAGATGTGATCGAAGATGAGAGGGGGTGAAATGGGGGTGCCAGAGAGTGGGTAAAACATGGAGTGGAAAAATATAGTCGGTGAAGAATTCGTCTTTTAAGTTTTAAAAATATATTTTTATAGGGAGGTGGTTATAAAATAAGTAATCTGTTTTATGTTGTGTGGCTAAGTTTTAGAAATTTTATTAATAAATAAATTCTTTTAAGAAAAATCCTCTCAAATCAATAGAACCTTTAAAACTAAAAGACGAACTTGTTAAAAAAAATCCAGAAGAAATTTTGGTGCTTACATTAAAGAGGTGTAAACCCTTATCATCGTTCACAATGAAGAGCTCTTCCAGGATTTTATTGAGATCCTTGGCCTGCAACTGTAGCGGAAAAAGACAGGACGACAGGCGGTTTAGTCTGGGTTTTCACAACAAAAATTTAGCCACAAAGACGACACAAAAATCGGGGAGGATATGAGGGATACATATAGGAGGGAGTCTTATAAGGAGTTTTTTAAGGAAAAGGATAAGCGACTGGGTCTGTGTTCACACCTCCTTGGTCTTATTGGGTCCGCGCAGAATCGCGAGCACGTTTTCGGACGTAAAGCCGGACATGTCGGCGTCGGAACCTTTGGAATTTCCTGACGAGCTCCCGCTGGCGGCGGCCTTTAAGGCCGCCAACTCTGCCGCTGCATTCGCCGCCGCCGCCTCGGCCTCGCGCCGCTTCGATATTTCGCTATTGATACAAACTATCTGAAAGATACAGGTGGAAGAGTGGAGAGTATGTTTCGTTTTCGGTTCATCAATATTGCCAAGACAACTAACTAGGTATTGTAGCTACTCGGAGAGTCGGTTGCTGTTGTTTGTTTGTCTGTCAGCGGCACTACATTTGCGTATTTGGTAGGAGTTTGAACAGCTGTTTTGCTCTGGGCAAGCGCAGTTTCTGCTTTCAAATTCCATTGAGTTAGGACCCGAACCCGAACTCGAGATAGCAACAGAGCGAGAGTTCAGTTTTCGAGGTGATAATTCTCGGGCAGCTCGCCAGATAAGGCAGAGCTTTCCAAAAAATATAGAGCCTCGAAATCCGTTTTTGATTTTTCGGTTATCAGCGAAGTAAGTAAGAGGGAGGGAATGAATAGGGAAGTGTTTATGCGATAATGCGGGGATGGAATCTATTACGAAAAGCTGGGATCTGACCTATAAAAAAAGATGTATCATCTCCGGAGGCAATAAATGGCTCAGAATCAATTATTTATGTAAGACCCTAATCTAGTCTTGGCTTCGTTTCGTTGAATACTTATTATTTGTTAATATTAAACAAAAAACTGATCTCATTTTCTAAATTTAATCACTTTAATTTCCCCGAAGGTACATAAAATAATTTTGAAAGGTATATTTGTAGACTGACATTATGAAGAATTTACCCAAATCGAAATTGGGACTTGCCACGCTCGTATAAAACCCGATCTTAAGTGCCCACCCATAAGCACGTAATCGCTGGAGACTTTTGTTTTGCGATTTCTCGGAAATGTTTTTCCCCAAGCCGCCTGTCATGCAATTAGCTATCAAGCTTTTTTATTATTATTATTATTTGTGTTGGCAAACATTGGATAATTCTTCCATATCAGTTTTAAGGTTTTCCACAAACCCCTTGGAACTTGGACAGAGTCGAAAAAAAGCGATCTTTGGAACCGAACCGGATCGGTATTTGGGTTTCCAATGAAAACCAGGCAGACCGAGTGACAGACGTTCTAATCATTTTCCAATTAATTACCGGGCGGCGGAATCCCTTTTGTCGGCGACAGTAAATTAGCTCGGAAGTCGTGTGCAGAATCACTCGGCATCACTTGCTGTCAATTAATGCACATTATTGCAATGCCGATGATATGCATTTATTATAAGGAGAATGATGAAAATTGCACATAGCTCACAATGCCAAACGGGTTTTCAATCTCTCTGAACTATCATGTAGAATATAAACTTGAAAGTGCCCTTCGGCTTATGGTAATCCTCGGTGCGGGCAAGGAAAATCTACGGTAATCGGATGTGAGGGAAGTAATGACCCAAGTCCCAAAATGCATGAGAGTAACACACACAACACAAAAACAACAGAGACAGTCGAACTTTCATAACTGGAACAACAGGTGTCTGACTTAAATCGAGTTATAGCGAGACTTCCAGTTGAGTTAACAAAGCTTCGATAATATTCTATAATATAACAATTTTAAACACAAAAGAATGCTGTTTAAGTATAAACATTAATTGTTGCGTTATTTGTAAGATGCTTAGAATTTGGTTATCTATAAACATTAATTGTTGCCTTATTTTTAGGTGGATTATTTTTGTAATTTTACAAAAATATAAGTAGAATTTGAGTCACTATTTATGATTAGATCTTGAGAAACACTACGGAAACTTTATAGCACATTTATCAATGAGATAAACAGTATTAATACCTCTCAAATTATAGTCTATCAAACCTGGGAATATCTCAAAATAATTATAAATAAACATACAATCAAAGTATAATTAAAACCAAATGCTAGCAAAAATAATGAAGCTCTTTCCCTACATTATATTTTTCTATTTGGAATACTTCTCTAATTTCAAATATAGTTCGAGTTATGGAGGTTCGACTGTTGACTTTTAGAGAGGACGAAAATGCTCACCGTTGTGAAGAGGGCGAAGAGCAGCACCAGGACCTTGATCATCTTGAACCACATGGGCGGCATTTTGTCCGTTTGTCTATATAACTATATATATTCTGAGGACGGCTTCCGTCTGCGTCGGGATCGGGGCTTAATATACAGAGCAGAGGATCCGCGAATCGGTTTCAGACTTTGTTTATATCTCGATCTGATATTTTTTATGGGGCCTGCGTGTGTGTGTGTATTAAATAAACAAACTGGCACGACTAAATGTTAATGCCGGTCTGTATTCGCGTGGTTATTATTATTATTATTGTTGCCGTAGTTGTAGCCGCCGGATTGGTATTTATTTATAAATATTTTGTTAGCTATTAGGTGTTGCGCCGTTGCCGTGGCCGTCGCCTATTCCGTTTCCCGTTTTGTTTGTTTCCTTTGCACGTTTGCGAGACACAGACAGACGAAGACACTTCAATTAGTCGGTTTGCTTTTCACTTTAGTTTCGCTCTCGCCGCTTTAGTTGAACCGTTTTTGGTCGCTGGTCGCTGGTCGCTGGTCGCTGGTCGCGGTCTCTGTCTCCGGTTTTTTATTGTTTCTTATTTCGGTGTGGGTTACGGTTTCGGCATTGGTTTTTGGGATGTTAAGTGATTTGGTCACCAGGTTTTTGGATCCCAACTTTAACGACTGTCCCGCGTTTGGATCCCAAGTTGTGCTTGGATCGGTGGATCAGTGGATTGTGGTCGTTCGGTTCTGTGCGCCGGCGTTGAGTGAAACCAATGGGGGAACGCGCATGCGCTTTTATGGAACCATCAGCTGCCACTGGCGTTTATCGGTTTTTATCGCGACGCGCGCTGGGCTTTCCGACGTCGACGAGGAGGAGTTTCACCATATCACCCGGCCGGGTTGTCCAGCATTAACTAATTCTGAATCCGATTTTTAATTACGATTTCTCGCGATCGAGAACACACACGACAGCGAGAGCGCGCGACTGGAAGTCAACTGAGCGGACGAGGGCTTTGACAGCCGCCAGCCGAAGTGCGCTCTTCAATTGACAAGTGCAGCTTTAGCCGAAGCTCGCCTGAGTGGGGACGGACAGGGATATGCGAGAGAGAGGGGAAGATTTATGGGGACAGAGAGGCAGAGAGGAAGGCGTGGGCTGAAAGAGAGGGGGCGGCGTGGATTTTATCACAGCTGACTGCCGTTGCGCCGCTAATTTCTGTTACTGGTTCTCCACGGCAAACTTAAACGGTTTGAATCATCGTGCACTGAGAGAAACGGATGTCAGCTATTTAAAACTTTTGTATTATTTTAAAATCATTTATTTATAAATTTATAATATAAATATAAAAGTATAAATAAATACCTTAGCAGGGTATTATAATCTTAGTCAGAAGCTTGTAAAAGAGTGAAGAAGTCATTTTTGACTATATGAATAATATATATTCTTGATCAGCATCAACAGAAAAATCAATGTAGACATGTTTTAAAACTTTAAAAGTGCTTAAAATTCTGTAAAAAAAAAACATCAAAAATGCTGATTTCCCAAAATTCCAAATTAAGTATGCAGATTTTTTAACCCAGAACAAAATAGCATAAAAAGCTTTCCAAATTGAATTAGATGCGTTTTTGACTTAGTTATGATTTATTTTAACTTTGATATTTAAAAAAAATGATCATTTAAAAATGTATAAAAAAAACCCTGTATAATAATTAAATATGTCTGGTCTGCAAGTGTATTTAAAATTTCAGCTTCTCCAAGTTGACTTCCCTTCTTAATTCCTCATTACCACCTATTACACCTTTATTGTTTGGGAAAAACCCCAGACACTTGTAGGGCTTTCGAGAGTCTCCTAGGCCTGGCCGGCAGCTGTTGCCAACGAAAGTAAAAGTGCTGCCCGATCAAAGCTTTTCACCTGAGAGCTTTGCTTGAGAGAGCACACCTGGCCGGAGCAGCTACTACCACTATCGGCATCCGAAGCCTAATGCCTAATAAATAAAATTAAATATTCCGATGGGGTGCGACACACGTCAGTTCCGTCGTCGCACGCGTCATGGGAGTCACAGTATCTCCTCCTAAGTGTATCTGTATCTGCTTGGAGCGTGCGAAGACGACGTTGGGAAAGACTGCCCTGGCGGGTGACTCAATCCGGGATTTCCGAGATCTCGGACAAAACCGCAGCTTGATATCGCACTGCAAATATGTGTGGACGTAATGTATCTGTAGCCGGCACTCGAGCAGAGACTGACGTAGCATTACCTGCGCCCAGGCAATGAATGAATCTCATTTTCAGAAGTGCTCAGACTCGCTGTCTGAAGCCTTGAACTTGCCTCGACAAAAGGTTATTCGTTGAGACCTGACCACGTATCTTCGAAAGCCGATTATTAACCGATGACTGATATATACCGATTCCCGAGAATCTACAGCAATTCTCTTGAATTTCTTTATCAGCAAATAAATATGTAATAAGAATGCAGTTAAAGGGGAATATAGTGGTGTTTCATGTGTAAGTAGTTACGTGCTTGCCATCATAATCGCATTTCAGTATTCTTTTTTCCCAATACAAAAATATATCAGTTTTAAAAAAATCTCTCTGCTGACTTTTATTTATTTCTAGGAATTAAATTGAAGGGCATTTGTGCAATGTTTGATTATTAATATTCTTAGAAATATCTTTATGTTGCGCAATGTATTTATTTATTTTTGGCTAATGTTTTGCATACTTTGGGGCCGGAATATTATTTTCAGGCATATCTGTGGGATACTTTCAAAAATGTAAGATGAAACGGGCTCAAGTTTGTTGATGTTTAACAGTTCAGAGTTGGTAAATACTAAGATTCGATAACTACTTTATTATATAAAATTATTAAATTATTTCTTTAATTTTAAGGTAAACTAATATTTGAATATATATTATAATATAAAATATATTATTTAATGATAGCTTGCCTTTATCCCATGTTCAACAATTTCATAACTATTTTTTAATTTAAACCAGGCTTAGATATTCTTTAGATCTTGATGAAAGGTATTTAAGTACAATGTTTTAACCGCAACTTTCAATGAGTCAATCAGTCCAGTTCCGGGAATTCTGTTAATTATACAATTGTAAATACAAAGCTTACTTTTCAGCTAGTGTTGCAATAGTCATTAAGGTTTTGTAATAAGTTAAAAGCAGCCAAGAACTTCCAGCAATTAAACATTAAACATAAATAATTTCTTTTAACCTTTGATAACTATTATTTGGAAAAACAAACAAACAATCATGGTGCGTGTCCAGCCTTAATTTCTGTTTTAAAAACCACGAATAAAGTCCAACTAAGCCCATTTTAATTAAGTTGATGTGAAATAAGAAAAGTTTAGCCAAAAATGGGCTACCATTTTCCTAACGACTTGATTTAATTTACTTAATAGCTATTAATCGACGAGGAAACAACATCATTTGGCGGGCCACCTTGGCCAGCTGATATTGGCCAATCCGGCGAGGATGGCCCAAAAGTCAGGGCAAGTCAAGCGAGCAAACGCTCGGGTCAAGTTAACGAGAAAAAATGGTGAAATACACGAAATACTTGCCAGTAATGACAGTCTCTGGGCATGCATGTGTGTCCGAGTCTAGAGTGTGTGTGCCTGACTGAATAAATAATGAAATTGCATTGCACATTCGATAAAAAACATTTCCACCAGCCACAATTAAAGCGGCACCAGGCAAAAATGTGGACGCACCACAATTCAGCCGGCTTGCAAATGCAATTTCCATGACAGCGCCATGGCGGTGCGTTCGCCTCCAAAATAAACATAAACATAATAAATAGATGTGAAACAGGCGACCAGGACGAGATCGGGCAGCCGGAGTCGCAGCAGCAGCTGTTGCTCAATTTGTCGGCCGAATCGATTGCATCATAGATATAATCCCCAGTGCACATTTTGCTGCTTTATTTTTATATTTTTTGGCGGGGTGGCAGAGGGGGTATAAAAAATGGAGATGCCCCTTGTTGAAGTGCTAAGCAAATATCGGTGCAAACTAGAGGCAGGCTTTCACTTTTTTCCTGGCCAGCTGGCTGTCGTTCCATATCCATAACCACATGCATAGGAACACGGCAAATAAATACAGATTTTTTTGACAAGACAAAAATCTATACTTTTAATAATAATAAAAATAAATTCTATATAGAAAATTATATTACAATAAATTAAAGTAATTTAATTTATTTCTCATTACTTATACCCTTACAAAACCCCTCTAAATATTTCCAGTGCACAGCCCATCGACACAATAAAGCAAATTGAATTATGCCGTGCAGCTTCCGCTCGAAAAAAAAGATTGATAAAAAATAAATCACACGAAAAGTGCCAAAAACGAGTTCGCTTCCGATATGGATTTCGGATATACTTTGTCGCCCGTGTTGCAGCAGCGAAGCTTTGCGAATTTGAAGTTGAAGTTGAAGTTCATTGCGCAACTAACGAGCGGCTGGACAGTAACAAAAATAAAGAAAACCCAATAATAATAAAAAAAACCATGTAAAACTGCAGCAGGAAGTCGAGGAAGTGGAGTGGACTCTTGGTGGCTTTTCGGTGAATTTTCTAGCATTTCCCAATGCGCAACGCGCAGCGCGCGGCCTGTTATCGCATTTCGCGTTACACTCTGAAAACTTTTCCCCGCAACACACATTTTTATTTTCATTTTCATTTTCATTTTGCACTGGCAATTGCCCCATGTCAATTAAGCAGAGAAAAAAGAGGCAGCCTGTGAATAGTGAGTGATAAATGAAAAGTACTTTGCTGATTACAAAAAGGAAAACCGATGAAGGCAGGAAGTGGCACACACTTAATATTTATGTATGAGAGAGGACACTATCCTCGAAATTCCTTTGACAATCATGCATTTATTTTAATTATTCCATTATGGCGGTCCCGAGAGTGTTATCTCATCGCTTCTTTCATATGCAATTTATAGATGACTTCCTTCCTGTTCAAATTTGACCGGCTGCAGCTCGAAATATTTATATTTATTTACGCAATGAGGCAGTGGGTGCGGCCAAGAGCCACTAAATCGAAACCAATTCACTTTCTGTGCACTCAACCCGCACTGAATGGCCACATTGTCGGTTCAGCGGAAATTTAACTCAACCACAACGAATTATCCCAGAGAAGCATTTAAAAACTCCCCACCCAGTGGGAGACTTCAAGTTGACAACCCAATAAACAGTGGCTAAAAAAATTCAAAACTAAATTATTAAGACAATTGAGTGGCGGAAAGGTAAATTTCCACGAACTTTAAATGATCTTCTTTAAATTTTATGCAAATAAAATAAATATACAAAATAATAATGAAATAACACTAACTGTAAGCTTTATTACTTGACAAATACTTGGAATATTTTCACACTCCTCTAGTAATAATTAAAAAACCAATAAACCTTTAATGGGTCCTTAAAAAGTCGTATAACACTTTTTTTGAAACCTGTTTTTCGCCACAACATAAAGAATGGCAGTTAAAATCAGTTATTAGTAACGGATTTGGATTTTTATATTTATGGCTGTTACTGTTTGTTACGGCTACCAGAATTTTCATTTAAATTAAAATTTTTAAAATCCTTTTGTTGCAAAACTTAACAGTTTTTCGCAAGGCATTTAGTTGACTAAAATCCAAGTCATTTATGTCGACTGCCGCCCCCGAATCGCAATTACATTGTCCCATTTGCATATATACGCGTATTCGCAGGCCATTACATGAGTCGCCGGGGGTTTTTCCATTTTATTTTCTTTAATTTTCTTGCTCATTTTCATTTATTTCATTGCTGTTTGCCTTTGCCGCGGCTTGTTTTCCTTTGGCTGTTTAGCAAATTCACAGTTTGCTAACTGCGAGTGCTTAAGTATCATGTTTGGGCCAAGTTTTCCTCACTGCCTTTTGCATTTATGCAGTTGCAGTAGCAGTTGGAGTTGCAGCAGTTGTTGGCTTTGTCTGGGCCCATTTCACTTTCGGTTAGATAACCAAAAGTCCGGTGGAGATTTTTCGAGAGGAGCTCGAACTCCTAGTAGGATAATGGCCAGGGACTGGGAATGGAGCTGTCATTGTGTTCGCCTTAATTGTGTATTTCCACATTAACTGCTTCTGACATAGTGACAGTGAACTCTCATGAGAGTGTCGACTTGCCACTGCCACCATTTGTCGCAACATTAGATAATGGGCTTGCCCTCGGGTTCGCATCTGTCTGGGCCTCTGTTTCGGAGTCTGCAGTTGAAGGTATGGGACCTCCAGGGGTCAAGGTTGTTGCTTTGAGACCAGGCGGGTCAAGATGGGCTTATGCGTTTAACGCTCATAAATGGGTTTTCGTTGGAATTAAACAAAGTAAACTTCTAGAAAACAAACTTTAAAACAAAGAAATTATTTTTAAAGATTTTCAGCGTAGTTTTTCAGCTCTGAAAATGCTTAATTTATGGCTTTAAATAATATTTTCATTACATTAAACAAATATTTCGATACATTTAAATGGATTTGGATAATTCATATTAATTTAATAATTCAGTTTTTAGGTTTTGAAAATGCTGGTAAATAAATTATAAATAACAGCCCAGCTTGGGATTCAAAGAATTCGCTTCTGAGTCCCTTTATGGATTTAACAATTATTTTCATTAAATTAAAAAATACTTTGATACATTTAAAAGGTTTTGGAAGATTTCCAGAATTTAAATAATTTATTTCTTTAATAATAAATAATAGTACTATTAGCTTCGACCTAAGCAGTAACTCTTACGGACTAGACTAGCTTGATATTAAGAAAGATTTAAAGCCACTGTTAATAAATTCAAAATTAAATAAATAAACAAATAATAATTTAATAAACAACTAAATATATAAATTATTCACTCTAAGGCCTGTCCTTGCAGACTTTTCCTGTAATCGATTTTACATTTGCTTTTCAAAATTGCTCCCCTTAAAGTTCGTTGTCTGAGTCTCTTGATTAAGCCGATATACCAAGTACCATATACCAAGAACAAAATTCCAAAATACCAACTGACATTAAGTGATTCAGTTTAGTAAGCAATAGATTCTAAGACTTGTCCTTGCTTCACTTCTCTGTCGATGATGACTACTCCTCTCAGCGATCACTTCATTTCAAGTTCGTTGCCTCAGTCATTCGATTGGGCCATGTCAGAAAACCGAGTCAAAGGTGTTGTTGCCATTCGTTGCTGCCCCTGCAGTCGAACACGTTTCAGACACCAAAGTTAATGAGCCGCATTGCAGTTTGGCGATTGCCACATGTGGCCGATGCCACTCGAAACGCATTGAACCCCACGCGCGCGCGCTCCTCCGTTTATGGCCAAGAGGCTGCTGCCGCGTCTCGGTTTCATCAGCCAAGAAATTGTAACACCAAACCACAAAAAAAGAGCCACAAAAAAGAGAGAGAAGGTCTAACTGCCTCTACTCTTAACCCGAAACTGAGAAGAGACCCCGAAAAAAACGCTCAAAATGCACTCCGAGCCGCCGCTCTCCGGCGATTTCTTTAAATAAGCCGGTCCCAGTGATTTTCGAGCACAGTTCGAGCCCAGACGTTGCCGCGATTAAAGCCACAAAGCAATATATACATATGAGAGCCAAAGACGGGGTGGAATCGGTGAAAGAAAGTCGCGAGTGAAATTTTTGTGCCGCCGAGACGAATGCCGATGACAAAACAAACGTAAATCGACAAAAAGTGCGCCGGCCAAGTGCCTGTCAATATTGCTGCAAGTGGGGGAAAAAAGTGAAAAAAGCTGGTGTTAAGCAGAGACAGCGATACCTAAAAGCCAAATAAAAGTGAATTTTGATCTTGATTAGCCGCCCAGCTAATCCAAGACCCAATTTGAGCTAATCCAGCCAGTAAAGCACACTGCCCGGCTCTCGAAATGAAGGTAAGTGCCCAAGGATGCCGCCGCAGTGAAAGTTGCCGCGATTACTGGACTAATTTGTGCATATCTTGGAGCTTCCCCCACACTATATATCCATATACATAAATATCCATATCTCGTTTATGCAATTTCTTCGGCGAACAAGTTCAAGTGCAAGGCATTCTGCGCCAAACTCGTTTGCCACACATCGCTGGCTCTATTAGCTAAGCCCCCGGGCTGCGTGATGTCTCTCCCTCGATGGAGAGATGACGATGCCCTGGTGTTATGCAATCGGTGGATAACCCAGAAAGCCCCATCGATGCCTCGCTGCACTCGATAGATTTTCCAAAGACCTTCATTCACTTCATTCACTCGGAACCTTATGTCACTAAAGCAAAAGAAGCTCCAGTTGACCCGCCGCGAAGGTAAAGTGTCATGCATAATTATTATGTCAGAGCCACACTTCTACTCGTCTCGAGTTGCTTTCGAAAATCGTAAAGAAATTTGAATAAAGCTCCAGGTGTTGTGGCTGCCAGGCGGAAGAAAAGAGAAGACGGAGCAGGTGAGGCGAGTCGCCGACACGTAAAAAGCATAAAAGAGTCCGAAAACTGAACCTACCGCAATTAATTTAGTAGTCATAGTTGAAGAAATGTCGTGTGTATATCGCTGGGCAAGCAAATGACAACGAATTCTGCTCATTCACAATTAAGCAATTACACTGGGCTAAAAAAAATTAAGCTTACTTATTCGCTTAACATTTTCAAAGGAAATACAATATATTTATAGTTTTTAAACCCATTTAAGAAAAATTACTTTAAAAAAGTATTATTTTTAACTTAGAAGTATAATAAACATTTCAAAATATACTTATAAAAAACAATTTTGCTTGATGAAGAAGTTTTATATATTTTTTTTAATGCTAATATAAAATAAAATATTATATCATTCCTTAGGAGACAGTTGCAACATTTTATTTCAGCTTGGCAAAATAGGTATAAAATATTCACGTAATATTCCTTACCCGATTTTGCACTTGTTTATATTTTCTAAATAAACTTTAAGCCCAAAATTTGTTAGCCAGTGTAACTGCAAATATGTTAATTAAATGTGAACACGGAAAAAGAGAGCCAACTCGTTGGGGATGAGAGCGCGCGGCCACAGAGCCGGCAAGCACAGCACTTTCACTCTCATTTTGGCTCCTCCGAAAAAATATTGGCCATAACAATGAGCAGGCAAAAAAAGAAAGAAATAAAGAAACCACAAGCAATCATAGCCAAATGGCTGCGGCACATATTGGCCAATAGTTCAATAAGCCAGTACTATCCGATTCCTCCTACAACCATATCAGCCCCGAATTGCATTCCGCTAATTACTCGGCGCCGAAACATAATAAATAATAATTGTTTCGCCACATAACCGCCTCGCCACGCCCCGCCAATTAGCTTTCAATTATTTGAATTACTTTTCGCCACTGTTTTATATATTTGTTTATGCAATCGCACAATCGCAGGGCGAAGAACAATATTGATTTCGCTTAATGTGTGTAAATTGTATGCAGATTGCAGTGGGCCAGGGCTAAGCCCGCTCGAATTGTATAAGAAGACTGGCTCAAACCCCGACTCCAACATATTTGGCCAGTCATAATTGAGGTTGCGCCATCGGGGGATCGATCGGGAGAAAGGCTGCCAATTTAATTAATATTTTTCGAGGCGGTTCCACTTTAGCCCAAATAAAATAAAATAAAAAATGTAAAAAACTAATTTAAAACGCATTTGTCAAAAATATCAATAGCGATAATGGTGTGTTTCCCAACTGATTTGCTGTTGACCCGATTTCGTTTCAATTTCTATGCAATATTTTGAGTAAGTGGATTGCTTGAAATCATTGAACCAAAATCAAGCCAAGCAGGGAAATATATCAAAAAATATTCCATTTTGTTAATGATTTCTGATTCACTTAAACTCGTTTTTGTTTAATGCTGGAAAATGTTGAGAGCTAACGGAAATTGCTGAGCATCAACGAAATTGTTGGAGATTATTACTGGAATCACTTAGGCTGGTTTTGAGTTGAGCGATTTTATATCAAATATGATTAAAATGAAATAGTTTTAAATCTTCGTGGATGAAAACCACACTAATTATTATACCCTGGCAGGGTTTTATAATTTTAGTCAGAAGCTAAAAATACAGTGATGTAGATTAGTTAATATAGACGAGACTAGCATGGGAAAGCTTAGCAAATTTAATTTAATGCTTTGTTGACTTAGTTATGCTATTTTTAAACTTTGAATTTAAAAAAAAATATATATCATAGATACAAATATAAATTTAAAGATTTAAAATATTTTCTTAAATTCCTTTAAAGCATATTATTAGGTTTTTTTTAAATGTATACAAAGTAGTAATAGAATTTGTTTTGATGTTAATTAGAAAGAATACTTTGAAAGAAAGTTTTTTTTTTGAGACTATGGAATACATTTGGATTTATAAATATTAAAAATGTTTTTAAATACTTATTTTGGTACTTTAAAATCAATAATAGATAATAAATGTTTAAAATGGTACCTTGGTCTTTTAAAAATATATATATTATTATACATAAAACCCGTCACTTTCTAAATAATATTCATATGCCATAAAATAAAAGCCAAATTAACTAAAAACATATAATTCTGAGCGCAGATTTAAGTTGGCTTAATTACAATATTTAAAAGAGTTATATTTAATTACTTCGTAAAATCATCCTACAAACATCAGTAATACATTTATCTGAATTTATTTTATTATGAAATTAATCGTTCGAATTAGAAGGGTCTTAGCATTTCTGCACTTAGCATTTCGGCGGACTAATGGGGCATGAAACCTCACTATAAACACGCCCAATCTCAACAGACACTGGGCTTCCCGCTTGGCCAAATTGGCTATTAGGCCATTTACGCCACCTACCACCCCCCTCGGCAATTAGGCAAAGTTCGCTCGACTGTTAACCAGGCGAAAGGGGCTGAAGTTGGGGGTTGGCTTTGGGGAGTTGGCATATGCAGAGCGGGAATGGCAGTTACGAGGCATGAGCTAGTTGATGGCAGATTATGATTGCATGTGGTGCGGGTATGTGCGTGTGTGGATGACAGTTTACAGTTGACAAATGAATGCACAACCTCCTCGGTGAGGCAATCGGCGGAGCTCTAACCAAAAATGATGTCTGATGTCTGGCTGTGGTGCAACCATCGCCGCAACTGACACATTTTGGCAATTGAATTTCCCCGGTTTACCATTGTTATAGCTGTCACGAAAAATTTAAACTGATTCCTATACCGATTACGCAACTCAAGCCGTCAGTTTCTGAATGGTTTTTTGAATGAGTTTGCTATATATTATTCATATTTCCGCAGGTCTTTAACAATAGTTACGTGGAGGGATATATTTCATATATTTTCCTAATAAACAATAATTTGTTTTGCCCTCACAACCAGGTCCTCAGCCTGAGCCTGCTACTGGTGGCTCTGCCCCTGATGTGCCACTCCCTTCCTGCCACCGACAAATCCTCGCTCTCGCTGGAGGACACAGACCTCACGGACAACGAGCCGGGCGAGAGTGTCAAGGAGTCCCAGATTCACAAGCGTTCGGGCAGCTTCGACTATGTGGCGCACCTGAAGTCCGGCCTGCTGTCTGGCATTGGCCAGGCCTCCGCCTCGATTGCCTCCGGCAGTTCCGGCGGAAGCAGCGGCGGCGGAGATAGCTACAAGTCCCACGAGATCGTTGTCCATGTAAGTATTTGCTCTCGTTTCCTGAGACTATCTTTGAAATTTGAGATCAATAAACTGTGAAAAATGTTTTTCCCCAGGGCAACTCGGTGGACTATGACCCTTGGTCCTTCAAGAAGTCCGTGCTAAACACGATCTTCCAGGCGGTAAAGGCCATCACCGGCGGGGTCACGGCTCTCAAGGGTCAGCTGATCAAGGGCAGCGGCTATGCCTTGAGTGCGGGCGGCAACCTGGTGGCCGCCGGCGGAGACAAGGTCACCGACGTGGGCAAGTCCATCATCAACTCGGCGCACATCAACTCGCACACCTATGCCACTAGTCACTCCTCCAGCGGCGGCGGTGGGCTCTTCGCCAAGCTGAGCTCCCTGTCTGGCGCCTCCTCCGGCGGCAGCAGCGGTCACAAGTCCCCACCACCTGTCCTGCACACCGAGAGTGAGTAAAGCTATAAGTTTTTGGAAGTTCTAGAGGCAAATGTCTTGAGTTACTTCCCCCTTCCCTTGACTCGGCCCTGATATCCCCTTGTTAGCCTCCTCCAAGTTCAGGTGCCGTCGCCTCGCTCCGATTGTCCAGCGCTTATGCAATGCCTTTGAACTGAACCAGATCCATGACAATTAAGCCGCCTAATAACCAATACACACAGCCCCAGCCCCAGCTGGCAAAAACGGAAGAGACGGCTTCGGCTTTGGCCAAATCAGAGCGTATCGCGTGCATTGAACTCGGCCAGCGGCAACTTTCGTTTTTTGCCACTAACCCGTTCCGTCTGCATTTGCGTCTGCCCCTGCCACTGTCCCATTTTGGAGTCTAAGAGTCTCTCCCGTCTCTCTGTTGCAGCGATCACCACATACGAGATACCCACCGGCCATGCCAGCTACGGTCCGCCCTCGAAGCCGCCGTCGTATAGCAGTGCCACCCATCAGTATCTGCCGCCGGTGGGTGGGTCCAATTACGTGGGCGGCGGGGCACCCTTCAGCGTCAGCCACCCGGCGGCCTTCGAGTCGCCGCCGAGCAACTATCTGCCATCGGCCTACGGACAAGATGGTGCGTAAAGGGATTGGGTTTTAGAAATAGAATTTAAGGGGCTTGGTTACCTGTAAATAATTCTTCTTGTACATATTTTCTTGATCTAATCCAAGGTGAAGGGTTTATTGGATAGATTCATTAGGAAATATTATAGATGTTCGTGTAAATATGATTTATTTAAAATGAATACGAGATGCTGAGAAAATATATATGTACTTAAAATAGTTATAGTCTTAAAAAAAGTCTTGTTAAGAAAAACCATCGAAGATTTCCTTAAAACTTCCTTAAAAAACTATGTATATAGCTAGTTTAATATGTTAATGTTCACTATAGAATAAAAAATTAATAAGATAAAGGGTAAACCAGTTTAATATAAAAATAAGAGTATACAATTATTTATAGATATTCCAAATTACCTTTTTCCAATCCTTTTACTCATAGAAAACAAAGTTTAGGCTTACTTTCTATAATGTAAAATTACCTTTAAAACTTAAAAGTTTTCATATAAATCAAAATGTATTTTAAGATTATTTTTTTTTCGTTAAAAAAATTTAATTTCTATTTACAAATTATGTTTAAAAATTTGAAAAAAAAAAAAATGTCCCACTTGCGACACAAGCCGCAAAAAGTTGACAAAGGCAGGCGTTGGCCTGTCTCATCAGCAAATCACTCAACGGGGTTTGCATACACTTAACCGCCGCCCTTTGCGCGTCCCTCGACACATTTCCGCAGAGGAAAGTGAAAGCATCGTCATCAGCTGCTCATAATTCGTTGAGACGGGGCTGAAATCCCACAACAGACATTGTAAACATTGTAAATATTAACACCGACTCTCACTTTTAGCTGCCGAAGTTGGGATAGGACAGGCTTGGAACTTGTTCCAATGACACATTTCCTTGGCTAAGTTTATTCGATTTTTTAACACATTGCGCAAGCCACCATTAATCGATTCATTGTACATGTTTCAATAACCACCCATCACGCCATCTGTGTATATAAATAGTACCTAAGCGAACTGTACAGCTATTAATTGAGTTATTTGCATTGGCCACATGTCGTATACTTGATAATAGTGCGCATACGTATTTAGTCAGTGGCCCATTAGGCGGTCTAGCGAGAAACCTTCGATAGGAAATTCTGAAAAACCAACTACTATCACGTAACGTCTTCGCCCACCGACTCTCATTCAGCTAACCCCAAAACTAAAACCGGAATTCATCTACGATCATCAAGAAAATCATCTGAAAATCATGAGAATGCAGAGGAAAAATGTACAAAAAATGTGTAAAGTAAACAATCATCTGTATAAAAAAAAAAACTAAGGTCATCTAACACCACACTTACAAAAGCCAGAGAAAGAATAATAATAGTTAACTTATTGTCTTCCTGCAAATTAAAAAAAAGGGCAAAGAAAACATTTAATTGACAGGAAACTCTATTTAATTACTTAATTATTATTTTACTAGTTTTTACAAATTCATAAAGTTTCCACATATTTAAAA
>JAEIIJ010007018.1:0-16625 GCA_018904815.1 Drosophila ogumai
GTGCCTTTTAAAACAAGCAAGCATTTGTTTTACAAATTTGGAAGATGTTTTTTGTAATGAGAAAAAGAATGTAATATTTTTTTTGTATTTATTTATTTATTTATTTTTTTTTTTTACAAAAAAAAGCATAATCCCAAAAATAATATTTAAAATAGTTTAAGAAATGTCGAAAGTTCCTTTTAAAACAATTCTTTGGTTTTACGAAAGTTGAAGACTTTTCAGTTTAAAATTAAAACAAAGAGTGTACTTACATAAAAGTTTAAGATGCACGGAAATGAAACAAACCAGAAGAAACAAGAGTAAAGCTGGTTTTTATAATTTTTTCTTAAACTTTTTAAAGGAAAAATAAATAATTACTTAAATCAGAAAGGATAATAATAATGCTTAATACCAAAAAAAAAAAGGTTAACAAAGTTCAAAGTTCCTTTTCTTTCCAATGCAAACATTTGTTTTACGGAAATGAAACAAACCAGAAGATACAAGAAAATAACAGTTTTTTTTTGTAATTTTTTTGTGTTAAACTTTGTAACTTTAACACAAAAAATACTATTTTGAATATTTAACGAAATGTCGAAGTTCCTTTTGAAAACAATGCAAGCTTTGTCTTACGAATATTGAATACTTTTTTAAGTTTAGAATTGGAAGAAAAGAACGTGTATGCTAGATGGAACAAACTAAAAGATACAAAAATGTAGCTGATTTTTATAATTTTTTTTTTAACCTATTAAAGAAAAAATAATACTAATATCCGAAAAGTTGAAAAAAAGATTTATGAACTTTAAATATCTGAAAATCTGACTTGTGTTTATAATCGAAACGAATAATTTATTAAAAAATTTTTTTTTTTATATATTTATGTAAAAAAAAATGTGAACTTCCAAAACAAAGGAGAATAATGAAAACGAATAAAGATGGAATTCTCAGTGTATACCAATAAAAAGAATTGAATGTATTTCCTTAAACTTCGAATTGCGATAGTTTCTGGCAACTTAGCGGCAATTATCGATAAATGTCCAAGTTCTTATTCCCTTTTCTGGCATATTTAGTGCATGCCCTCAACTGGCATATTTCGAACGAACGACCACACTGGCCGCTATGTTTCTCGAGTAAATTTTTTTGTCGCACTTTTCGGCGCTTAAACGCATTTTCTGCGAAATATAATGGAGGCGCTGGTCAATTACAGTAGCGAGGACGACCAGGACGATGCCGGCTACCAGATACGGGTAATTATAAAAACCCCGCTAAGTCGGGCCCAGCTGGAAAACTAAATAAAAAAGTAGAAAATCGAAATCCAATGTCAGAGCGCATTTTGTGTACACCTCGTCTGTGTGCGTGTGTGTGTGTCTGTGCTGGCGTGCGTGCAAAAAAAAAAAAAAAAAAACTGATCCCATAATCCCCTACTAACTCTAATTTAGTTGTATATTTAGTGCTTTAGTAAAATAATGCGAATTTGCTGTTTCTGAATAGTTGAAAAATTCCCCTAGGCACCACAACAACAACAGCAGCAGCAGCAGCCTGCAGCCAAGGGAAAAACAACCGTAAAGCAGAGGGCCAAAAACAACATCAATAGTAGTAGTAACAGCAGGAACAACAATAATATCGGCAGCAGCGACGGTGACGGCGACGCCGACGTCTGTGCCGGCAACGGCAGCAGCCCAAGAGAAAGGCCGAAAAAACGGCATCACACTCCACCGCTGTCGACGTCGCAGCAGCTGCAGCATCATCATCACAGGAGCAGCAGCAGAGGCCGCATAGATGAGGTAAAGAATTGATGTTCTACAAAATCGATATGTACATACATATATCCCCCATTGAGACAGTCTCAATCAAATGTGCGTGTGTCTGTGTATCCGTAACATTGGGTTGGAGCGGATGCGAATGCGAATGCGGATCTTCCATGCGACATTTCCTTCCGCTGCCAGCGCCAGCATCGCTGCTGGCATCTTCACACACATAACGGGCAGCGGCAAACAGTGGCGGGCAGGCCATTAGGCACACATTGGACACAAATAATACACAAGCCCACAAATCAATAATACGGCTGCTCCTCCTTCACGTGCCAGCGTGCTTAGCCTTGTTCTCAATTCCACTTGGAAGTGTAAATGGGCCTCTAAATCCTGGAACTCGGGCATTAATCGATAAGCCAATATTGAAATCCCTTTTCTTTTGGGAAAAATTTTAAAAATTAATTCATTTCTGGCACATTAATGTGGATTACGATAAATATTTTGTGCCACTAAAAGCACACATTGTTTCCTTTAAATTCAACCTTATCACAATTCTTCTTCTGATTTTATTGCGTGTCATGCGCCACCCGCCACTGTGCTCTGCTCTGTTCTGCTTCCGTCTCCTCCTCGTGAAATTGGGAATTTTTCGATCTGACCGATCGGTGTGACATGCGGCGCTGCTGTGCCTTGCTCCAACCCAATCCCCCCACCAAAAAGAAAAATGTTTAATTTTAGCCACTGCGCCAGCATAAATCCAAAAACTTGTCTCCTTTTGGCTCTGTTCTGTTGTCGAAAAATCGAAACGCCCATGTCGGTCCGCTTTGTGTGATTGCACACTTTGTTGTTGTTGTTTGTTGGGACCCAGCTTAGTTAAGTTTTAACCATTTTATATGCCAATTAATATTTAAATGACTAAACTCTACCATTTTATTATCATTGTTATTATTATTATGTAAACGAAACCAAACCAAAACCAGACAAAATCAAAAAAACACTTTTCAAAAGAGAACAAAAAAAATTAAAAAGTAAATCCTGACCTACGACCATTGACGATTCCTCCTCGCTCGTGGCAAATCGCACGATTGCCGATAACCAAATAGCCTCGATAACGCGACAATCGAACTGATTTGTAGAGTCTAGGCTTGTGTGTGTCTCCGTGGCTGTGCTGTGGTGGTGTGCTCGTGTCCAGGACACGCACACCCACCATACACACGTCCGCACCCGCCCGCACATACACACTCACACACACACTCTCCCTCACTGGTGGCGCGAAAGCGAAAGCAAGAGAGAAAGTGAATGAGAGAGAGAGAGAAAGAGATTGAGAGGGAGCCGCACGAAAGTGAGTATACCAAAAAAAGCGATCAATAACGATCACAAAAATCTTAACTACTCTCTAAGCAATCTAGGATACCACGACGGAGCCCAGATCTCAGAGGACCAGCCTCCGTTCGGTTCCCCAGCCGGTGGCCACATCCAATCGAATCGAACCATTCTAGCCCCTAGATTGTAGATCCTTTTGCCTGCCCAAGGAGTGGCGCTGAATCGCTTTAATGTAATTTTTCCCGGTGGGCACTCTGCCCTCTTGCCGTTTCAGGATCCGCAGCAGAGTCGCCATCAGCGTCAGGAGCGCGACAGGGATCGCGATAGGGAGCGGGACTGGCACAGGAGCAAGGATCGCGAGCGTGACAGGGAGAGGGAGCGGGAGAAGCGCGATCTAGAACGCGGCAGAGACAAGGAGCGCGACAGGGATCACAGCAAGGTGAGTCCTAGTTTGAGCACCATCTAAATTTACCTTGAAAATGTGCACAATTCCGGGGAAACCTTTCCCTATTACATATCTCTCATTGAACCTGTCTCTTCTCTTGCAGAGCGAGCATCGCCATCATCGTACCAAAGACAGCCATGGTCACCGGGAGCGCGAGAGAGAGCGTGAGCGGGACAAGGACCGCGAGAGAGACCGGGATCGGGATCAGCGAGTTCGCGACAAAGATCGCCGGCGATCGGAGAAGAGCAGTCGCCATCACAGCGGCAAGGATCAGCGCCACCACCACCACAACTCCTCATCTTCCTCCGCTTCAGCCATAGCCGCAAGCGTTGCTACTCAGCGCCGCTCCTACGATGATCGCGGCGGTCGCCGGCGCCGTGATTCCCGCTCACGATCCCGGTCGCGATCGCGCACGCCCACGGGAACGCCGCCCTCTCGTCGCCGCCAGCAAGCGCAGCAGCATCAGCAGTCGCGCAAATACCGCGAACGCGACTCTAGCAGCCGCTCCCGATCTCCCAAGGAAGAGCAATCCCAGGCGCTCCGCGGAGGAGCTGTATCCGGAGCTCATCATCCGCTGAACAAATCCGGCGGCGGCGGTGGCGGATCTTCAGCAGCGGCCTCCGTGGCAGCAGCGGCTGCTTTGGCAGCCGCCAATGCAGCAGCCGCAGCTATGGCTTCTGGAGGAGGCAACGCCAGCGGCAGCGGTCTTCTGCCCACGCCCAACTATGCACCCAAGATACCCTCGCTGATGTCCCTGGAGCTGGCCACCCCAGCGGTAGCAACTCCTGCGGCGGAACCTATCCAACTGCCCAGCTACTACAATCCGGGCATCATCAATGCCAATCGCTACGCGGAGCAGCAGCACAAGCGCAAGCTTCTGTGGGGCTCCAAGAAGAGCGAGGACTCGGCGAACAAGTGGGGCAACGCCCACTTTTCCCAGGACTCTGACGGCAAGGTGGCCTCGAAGTTTATGCGCCTGATGGGCATCAAGAATGCCGGCTCATCCGGTGACGGAGATCCTAACAGCAGCAGTGGCGGAGCTAGTGAGCCGGCAGAGGCCAGCAATGGTAATGCCACCAGCGAAACAGGCGCCGTGTCTGCCGGTGCAGCTCATGCTGGCGGAGCAGCCGGTGTGGGCGTCCCGGCGGATGTCCAGCTGCGCCAGCGCATGTTCTCCAACATGGAGCAGCAGTACGAGATGGCACGAGCGGCCACGCACACAATGCGCGGCGTGGGTCTCGGTTTCGGCTCCCAGCCGCGCTCTTTCTAGATGGGATTGGCGGAGGCTGAGGAAGAGAAGGAGGAGGAGGAGGAGGAGCTCCCAACCAGGCTGTAAATACCATGCCAATCACTCAACTCATTAGTCATGTCGAGCTGTTTCCCCCAATCCCTCTTTGTTTGTGTTAAGCCAATGTTTTTTTTTGATTTCGAAATAAACGTTGCAACAAAAGAAGTGTTTTTTTTACTATTTAGAATGAACAGCTAACTGCCTTGGATTGGAGGATACACATAATTTACCCTTCAGTATCGAACCTCAGGAATTCATCAGGAGTTCCCGAGGACTTAATGCCATTTCGGAGGGAGTTCCCGTGGATTTTCGCAAGGAATTCGTTCAGAGCCTGGGTAACAAGTCGGGAATTCGAATTGGAATTGCTATATACGTTTGTTAACCATCTTTATTTGCTATTAAAAATACGGCTTAAATCAAGTTTTTTGCTTGGCTGTTTGAGTTCAA
The DNA here is from genome assembly GCA_018904815.1 of Drosophila ogumai. Classification (NCBI taxonomy): domain Eukaryota; kingdom Metazoa; phylum Arthropoda; class Insecta; order Diptera; family Drosophilidae; genus Drosophila; species Drosophila ogumai. The sequence continues at coordinate 5,228 of JAEIIJ010007018.1, forward strand.
TTTGAAAAGTGCGCTATTTGCTATTTGCGGCGTTGTCCAACACTTGTCTGTCACAAGTTATTTGTGCAAATAAAAGAGAATAAAGTGGAACGGTTATTGTTCCTAAACATATTGTTGTGTATGTATTGGTTGTTAAAACATAAATAGATTGCAATTTATTAACAAAAAATAGCAATAAAATGAGCTTAAACAAAATGTATATTACAGAGAATCCAAACATTTGAATTTTTGCACTGCCGCCACGCGCCCACTGTCGATGTGATGACGAGCGCTTATCGATAACCGATAGTCGCTGAGAAGTGAAACAATAACAAAATCAGCTGCAAACAATTTGTGGTGCCACGCAAAAAACAGGCAACAGAAAGTAACAAATATCGCCTGGAATCACCGCCCTGTCCCCCCCGCGAAGAGAGTGAGTGACCACCGCAGCGAGCAGAGACAACAACAAACGCCCCCGCCCCGCCACGCAGCGTGAGAGAGTGGAGAGAGGAGCAGAGCAGAGCAGAGGTAGAGGCAGAGGGTAATCCGGAGAAGATGTCGTGGCTGAACAACAGCCTCAGCACGCTCAAGGGCCAGCTGACGAACCTGGCCCAAGAGGTGCTGGCCGAGACAGCTGGTCCCGGCGATGACGACTACCAGGGAACGGCCGGAGGCAGCGACGAACACGCCCGTACGGCACTGGAGCTACTGGCCGAGACGCAGCAGCAGAAGGAGCAGCTGGACAGGCGCTGCGAGGAGAAGGATCGCGAGGTATGGCACTTGTGCAAGAGCTTGCTCTGGGCTCGCGTATAAACGTCTCCCATCCTTCCAGATTGCAGCCTTGCGACGCGAGATAGCCAGGCACAACAAGAAGCAGCCAAAGCCAAGCACATCCCCGGAGGAAGCACAGTTGGTAAGTGTAAGCGAGGACCAGCAGCTGGCGTCTGCTCTGGTTTCTGGTTTCCGGTGCCGATGCCGGTGCCCCTTCCGCCTTCCGGGAACCACTGCGCGCTCAAGTGTTTGCTCTCCGCCTTATCGCCGCTCCGAGCATATCCCTGAATTAATATTTAAACTGCGATAAGCTAGGAGCAGCAGCTCTGCACACCCTCTCCGTGCCGGACTGGGGCTTATCGGGGTTTTACCTGATGCCACACAAAGTGGCCGGCCAGATAAGCAACGGACCGTCCCGCTTCCTCCCCCGGCACATTCCGTGGAAACCGAAATTATGAAACTTCTATTTGATTCCACATTCGGTGTCGTGTATTATTTGCCTGGCTGTCATAAATCCCGGCCCAGGTCTCCTTTTCGATCGCCCCATATGCTCGCTGGGCTCCTTATCTAGGCGTTCGCTCTGTCCCTATCCACAATCCCCAATCCCCAGTCCTATTCCAATCAACGCTGCCAGCCCACCCCAGTCCGATGGCTGCTTGTTTAATTTAACGAATTATTTCTGATTAGCAAGTCTCTAAAAGCCAACCCCGAAGGGTTTAACTCCTGGCGACGCTCCTGAAGCCGGAGAGCTTGCCAAAGCGCAACTGTACTCATTTTGGGATATGCTTGAGTCCTTAGCTAAGCTGATCCATTTCCAACTCTATGTAATTTTTTTATTTAGTATACAAATCCTAGAAGAAAGCTGAGTAACATTATACATTCTTCTTTATTTCTTATAATTTTTTTGATTGAAATTCGCTTTTCATAGGTCAGCAGGATTCCCTTGCTGTACAGATTTTTTCAGTATAATTGCGGCATTATTTACAACCTGTAACTTGCTTAAATTGATTTATATATATTTTTGGTGTTTAAAGATAGAAAAATACCTAAATTAACCTTAATTTAGATTTTTTAAATTTAAAATTCATCGATTTTGATTTATTTTTGACTAAGTTATGATATTTTTAGGGGTTTATATTTTTGACAATTTTTTCAAGCTTTAAAAAAATTTCTTAAAAAGGTTTCTTAACATTCAGTATGCAGATTGGTAAACCTAGACAAAATTTGGATAGAAAATCTGTCCGAACTGAAATTAATGCATTTTTGGTTGAGTTAGGATAGATTTTTTATTCGATGCAAGGGTATACAAATTTCGACTTCCCGAAGTTAGTTTCCCTTCTTGTCTTGATATACATTGAAAGCAGAGTCGATCTAGTATGTTCGTTATTCCGCTTGTCCACCGATTTGTCTGTTTGTAGGAAAATCTAGTGTCTTCGTTTTAGAATTATCTGGAAAATATTTGTATTAATTATTATTATATATACATATTTATTTATATATCAGGTTTAACAGGAGAGTCGATCTATGTAGTCTTGTCTAATCTAGTTTGTCCGTTTCTGGGAAAACTAATGTCTTCAAATTAAAGCCATAATACATACTTTTTCCATAATCTTATTTGTATGTCTGGTATAATTATTTAAAGACATCAGCTTAGTCAATCTATCCGTTAATCCGTCTGTCTGTCAAACTAACAATTTCTAGTTGCTGAGAAATCTGGAAGGTAGCTCTATATTTTTATTTTTATTTATTAATATATTACGCTTTATTATATATATTTAAACAAACCCTTAAAATATCAACAGGCGAGTCGTTCTAGCCTAATTTGTTCTTAAAAAAAGATATTTCTGATATTTCTGAACTCCTTTAGTAATTCTTCTGTAACATTAATAACTTTAGAATCTAACGAATATATATTTAACTGCCATACATTTTTTTGGAAATAACTAGGAATAAATAAATCAATAACTTCATACATTTTCCGAACAAATATACATATACTTTCGACTTGGAATTACAACTGTGATTTAACTATACTTCATTTTTAATGAGCTTCCTGCACAAGTACATATATTTTTGATGATCACATTTCAGTCGACTTTGTTAAACGCAATTACTTATATTATATACAACTTACCCAATATTGTATGTATATTGATCCATAATTTCTCCCCTTTTACACACTTTTATCTGATTAGCTAATCGATAAATGTAAAAATGTGATTCCTAACGAGGAACATAAATCACACGACAAAGATTGCATCATTTACAGATAATACAGAGACATATTATATAGACTTTTGGGAACAGGATAGAACCTGAAAGTTAAGGAGATTTATCGTTCTTAGTGGGTATCCCTTTGCCTTTGCAGCTCACACAGTTTTGTACTGTAAACCCTAGTTTTTGACCCCCAACTCCCAGTCCCAGTTAGTCCATTAATGTTGGTTAGATGTCGTGCCACGATACTCCTTTCTGGGTTATCTCGTATCTGATTATCGACGGTTATCTATTGGATCGATAACAGGCGGGGGCCACCATATTGTTTTGCATAATTGCGCCAGGCGGCCGGCGATAAGTGTGTGCTGCCCTCATCCTCATCCCCATTCCCATTCCCATCCCATGGCTGCCATGAGCCTCCCCCAAGCCTGACACTATCATCCCCATTAGGCGGGCAGGCGGGCATTTTGGGACATCTGCATCGCACCATGCTTGGTTATCTTATCCGGGACCGGGGACGACAACAAGCTGGCCAGGATCGGCAAAGGGTTGCTGGAGGCCTATAAAAGCCGGGGCCACCTGCTGGCTGCCATTCATTCGGTGCCGTGTGATCGGTTCACGTAGGAGACCCGCATAAAGTGTTCATTTCCACCAAGTTTTCTTTCCTCTGTTGGTTCGTGTGGCTCGTTCCGTTTCGAAGTAAAACGCGATTTGCATTTGAAAAAAAAGAAGAAAAAAATCGTGTGAAATTTCCAAAAAGAAGGCCAACCGCATTTTGTAAATTTTTTCTTGTATTTAATTGTTTGTTCTTTGCATTCTTTTATTTTTATTACCGGAAGTTGCGCGACAACAACTGCAGTTTCTATTTTGTATATACCTTTTTTTTCATTGTGTTCGTGTGCTCTTTGGTGTGTACTTATTCGGTATTTATTTTGGGTGAGTCGAAGGTAATCTTTTTTGTAAATTCCCTTATGCAACGACGAATTAGTCTAATTGTCAAATTTAAAAACGCAATGATTAGGTGAGAGTCAGAGAGTCGGGAAGCCATCGACACGAGGCAGCGAGCACGCACCTGGCGATGATAATGGGGTCGCATCAACCAAGTTAAAACAAAAAAATGGGGGAAATTAGTAGGGATATTGGGTTTAAAATCGTTGAATTTTTTGGTTTTTTAATGGATATATCATAGGAATTTTGTGGTTGAAAATATCGAAGCTAAAATGCATACTAAAATGGGGGTTCCTAACCTCATTGACTTAATTTAAACTACAAACTAATTTTGCAGAGGGATCTTATTAAAAAATATATATATGTATCTGTTATTCTAAATGAATATATCAATGGATTTCCATAGTTGAAAATATCGGACCAAAATACACACCAAAATTAGCGTTTTCTAGTCCCATTGACTTAATTTAAATTACAAAAATGTGCAACTAGTTTGTTGCAAGAGAATCTGTATTATATTCTTATTTAAAAAATAGATATCTATTATTTCCTAATTTAAAAAATATATATATAATTCTAAATGGTTAAAAGTCACATTTTTATAATTATAATCCCCTTGTGAAATTAACTAGGATCAAACAAAAATTTAATTTAATATGACAAATTGCAGTAGAAAAGGTTTCTAGGAAAATGTACATAGCTGCAAATTAAGAAAGTTACCGTGGGGGAGTGCATAACTACAATGTACCCAATACCCTCAGCTTTGATTTAGCCAAGTCACATTCCCTAAAACTGCTTTATTTAAAGGATAATTGCTATAAATAAACATAAAGTTTTTATTATGAAATGTTGCTAAGCAGGAATAATGTTGAGCAACATCCTCCGACACATGAATGTGCTCTTTAGAATGTTGCTAAGCAAATGTTGCAGGTATAATGCTGAGCAACATCCTTCAAAACACGAATGTTGCTCATCAACTTTGTTGCTTAATTTATAATTTAAAATATTTGTTTATAATTTACAATAATTCTATGTATTCTATATATATATATATATACATTATTTAAATCCTAAATATTGGAATAAAAATGTAATTAATTTGTTAATTCTATTCCTGCTGCCTGAACTCATTAAAAAGCTGTTTCAAACTACTTTTATCCATAAAATTCAAATTTTAACGAAACTAGAAAAGTATTTAAGAATTAAAAGAATCTATTCACAATAGTTATCTCATGATAAATCTGAATAATACCCCAATTATGATGACAATTTACCCAAATTTCAAAACAAAGCAGGAACAGGAAATGCGACATATTTGCTATAACAATACATGTTTATGCTTATCGAAGAGAAAGTATACATAATATAGAATATATAGAATATAGAAAATATATATAGAACCCACTCTCCACGTGCATAATCATAATTATCCATATCGTAGAGCTCTCCTGATCTTGCACAGATTTCATTAGAGCGGAAATGTTGATTGGTCGCTTGGTTGGCTCCTCGTTTGGGTCACTGGGAGGGTTGGGAAAGGGGTGGTGGTCCGATTGGCAGGTAGTTACTCCATTTTAGTTAGGTTATTTTTTCATTTTTTTTTTGTTTTTGGACACGTCAACCGAAACCGAAACCGAATCGAGTTCCATTTGATAAACGCAGTTTGTTACGCTCGGCCAAACTGTGTCAAATGTGTCCACAGGTGCACTTGTTGCTACCTCACACAGCCCCGGCTCCTCCTGGTCATCTGGACATAGATTTGCCACGGATAGCGAGATTATTTCTTCTCTGTACCATTTGATATGACAAATACTTGAAGAGATGAGAGCTTATGGGGTGGTAGATTTTCGGGAATATATATATTTTTTATTTTACTTGCCCACCTTGGGTTTATAATATGATTATTCAATTATTTAATGGCTTGAGTGGCATGGATTACCCCGTGTTTTTGTCATTGTTCCACATATTTTTCAGAGCCCAACCAATCTGTGGGATATGACATGATTTAGTTCGAGGGTTCGACCCATTGATGATGCTTGATTTAATATTAAAAGGCTATGGAAATGTTGGTTTTTAATTATATTTTTGATCAACATCTAAAGATATATTTTAAAGGTGTTTTCTAGATAAACTTTTGGGGGAAAATATTTCTTTTATATTTCGTGGAATATTTCAATAAATAATAAATTATTAATATATATTGAGATGGAGCTTAATTTAATATTAAAAAGTCTCTAGAAATGCGGCCCTTAAATGTAGGTTTTATTATAATTTAAAACTAGGTTTTAAAGGTGTTTTCTAGATACTCTTTTAATGGGAAATATCTTCCATATTTCTTTGAATATTTTAATAAATCATAAATTATAGCTACAAAGGGTTCTTGGTATTAATTAATTATGATGTATTATTTTATTCTTACAACCCAGCTTCTACTTTAGTTTTAACCAGGTTAACTTCTGATACATCTACATATCCCTCTCCCATTCTGTGTGCCTAATAATCGTTGTAACTATTGTGGAGACCTGCACTTGTGGTCAGCGAAATCATTCAGCTATGATGATGACGATGATGATAATGCATCATCGTGATTTGTTATTGTTTTTAGTTATTTTTCCCCTGCTAAGCACGAACGAGAATGACAATTTTTCATAAGAGCTTCGGGGCAACCCCGAGTAACCATTCCGCCCACAATCCGGCCCAGTGTCCGCCGCATTTCCCACCAAAACTGACCCGCGGCCAATGCGATGTCAAACGTTGCATGTCGCTAAGTGCAGTTGGATGTTGCAGCTTGTAGTTTGCAGTTTTCGGCTTGAAGTTTTCTGTTTTTTCTGTTTTTTCGGTGTGCAGCTTGCAGTTTTGCGTTTTGCTGACGATCTGCTGTCGGCAGAGACCAGCAATTATTTTATAACATTCGTTCCTCGTCCCCCCGACTGACATTGTTCGGCTGCCCGTGGGTTTCTATAAACAATCAGCGAAGCGAGCGGCCAATTTTCACTAACTGCCAACCCAGCAGCAGCAGCCAAACGTGGAAAATGGAAAATGAGCAAGAAAATTTGTTTGAAATTAGGAGTTAGCCGAAGTGGGAAGTACACTTTGAGGATTTATTGATGGGTTTTCTATGCATTTCCCTCAGTTACGCGAGTAATTTAATATTTTTTGTTATTTCAAGCTTGAAATGTTTTTTTTGGTATAAATATAACTATATAACAATTTATAAAAATATTAAAATTTAAAACAAAGGTAAAAGGATTTATTTTTGATTATATAAAAGATTCTTTTATTAATTTAGCTAGCTTTCTGCTAGCTCTAGCTCCCAGCTCATAAATCTTTCCAAATAAATGCAGAAAACCCATATACCCTACCACACTTAGGGCACTTGGAAAAGCTGCCACTTTGGAACAATGCGGGGGACACAAAACGGAGCCAAAATCTTGGTCCAAATCAATTTGCTGCCTGTGAATGGGGGCAGCGATGTCGGCTTACACACACACACAGGTGCTTAGGTGGCGCTGCCGGGCTTCCACATGCACTTGCACGTCCACGTCCACGTCCACGTCTACGTCCGAATCCGAAGCCGAGTCCACAAACCACGTCCATTTCCGTTTCCATTTAGCTTCGCGTGCTTCTAACGAGCTGCGCCAGCTTTGAGGCCTAAATGCTGTTGTCGCGAGGGGAGGGACAGGGCGTAGATCCATCAAAAGGGGGGTAAGGGGGGTTCCATTCATATGCGCCAGGGTTGCCATGGCTACCAGCTAGCACAAGTTGCTCAATTTGCGTCGCGTTTAACCTTCGCCTGTAATTGCATGTGCTGGAGCCGGGTCGCAGTCGGAGTTAGAGCCACCTCCCGAGATTTCAGATCATCAGATGCACATGCAGATGTTGAGGCAGGGGCGTCTTAAAAAGGGGTTTCTTTTGTAGCAGACAAAGAGGGGAAATATCCTGTGAAAGGGGTCATAGAAATTACTTTCAGTATTTCTTTGAATGCAAGAATTTACGTTTTTTTTAACTCTAAGAGTTCTTAAATTCTTATTTAGTTCTTGCTTATTGGAATCTTTATTAATTTATATTTATTAAATATTAAATATATTTAAGCCACTTGAACCAAGTTTATCAAAAGCTTATAACCAAATTCTTAAGCAAGAACAGCTGCATTATAAAAGGCATAGCCACAAAATCGGGGTTTCTAATTTTTTGTAGCCTCAGTGGAGTAAATATAAAATAAATAAATATAATTATAATATATAAGAAAAATCTATTAAAATTGGAAAAATATAGTAGAGAAGTAGGGGAGACATTAACAAAAAAAAAAAACTAATTTCGGCAAGCCAAAGTTGTTATAGACTTGCATATACCCCTTAAAAGCGATCATAGGCTAAAATGCAATTATTTTACTTTGGAAAGCTATGCTAGTTTTGATAAGGTTAACAAATCTACATATAACAATTTAAAATTATAAAAATATTTTTTTTTTTTTATCAATTTTGTATAATTTTTACTATTTTGAAAAATATGGAAATCCGTAATTTTATATGAAATTTTTTGGAACAATATAAATTAAAAAAAAAATAAATAATTCGTCCAAAAATGCATTAATTTCAATTCGAAAAGCTCTTTGCTTTTAAAAGCCTAATAAATCTGTATACTTTGTTTAATAAAAATATTAATGAATAATTTTATACAATTTTTGGGATAATCAAAACCTGAAAAATATTTAACAAAGCCATAAATGCACTAAATTCAATTTGAAAAGCATTTTTGTGTTAGTTTTTATAGGTTTAATACATCTGCATATTGAATTTAAGTTCTTTTGAATTTCCTTTTTTTTTTTTGGCTACTTTTGAAAATGTTTATGAAAAAACAAAAAATGTTGTTTTCTCTCAACGACCTGCCTAGAAAAACTCGCCTGTTTATGCTGATTAAGAATATATATAAACCGATAACGAATCCTTTATTAAATAAAATAATAATCGCCTTCAAAGAGACCGGAAATATTTGAATTTTTTAACAGATATTTATCCAAATTTTTTATGTTACATTTTTGGACAAATCAAAAACCAAATTTAATTCAAAAGTGCATTAATTTCAATTCGAAAAGCTTTTTGCTTATCGTTTTTAGAAGGTTAAAAAATCTGCAAAATAAATTTAGGGACTAGAAAGGCAGGACTTCGGCAATATTTCGTCCTAGCTCTAGTCGCTACTCTTCAAAGACCCCCTTTCAAGCCCCGGCCACAACGCCTCTGCTCGCCGATCACAAAAATTTCGAAAATGCATTTGTCACGCAAGCCGCTGGACACATTTGTGGCATTCTTTTGCCTGATTTATATCGCAGATTGGCGGATTAGCAGAGAATTCAAGGTGGCCTTTCCGACTCAGATCTGGGCTTTGTCTTTGGCTCGATTCCCAGAGCCTTTCCTCTAGGTCAGCTCGGAGAAAACCCCCCAGATCTTTCCATGCTGCGGCGCCACCCTCTAACTTTTTTACCTATATATATATTATTTATTTATTTATTTTTCTTTTTTGCAATTACCGAGCGCCGACTGACTGGCGAACAAATGCTAATAAGCATTAAATTATGAAAAGATTTTTCGTTTGCAGGCCAGTCGGGCCGTAAATGACGAAATTTAAGCATCCATATATTTATGGCCCAGACTTTTTGCACTGGAAAACTACTGCGAAAATGCGGTGACGCGAAGGGGGGGTTGGTGAGCTGCGTTTTGGCGATTTTTATTGGCAAGTCGCGCAGTTGCATAAACACAAGGCACACGAAAAATATAGCCAACGGAGGAGGAGGCGGAGGCGGAAGCGGAGGCGGAGGAGGGGTTTTACCCAGCCCAGCGACGACAGCAAATGGAAATATGTTCACCTCAGTTGAGTGTGTGTGAAAAAAAAGGAAAAATACATATATTTAAGATTTCAAACAACGCAACTAAATGCTTATAACTAAAAACCAAACTGCCGCCGCCGGTGAGCGAAAAAGAAAATGGAAACTAGAACGCCCATAAAAAAGCCAAACGAATTGAGCGAGGTAACCGAGGCTGTCCTCGCTTTTCCAGGGTTTTTCCCTCCGCCTCACTTGGGGCATTTTCCAATTAGCCAAAAAAGCCACACAAAAAATAGGAGTCATAATATGGCTGAAGGTAAAAACAAAACGAGTCCTTAGCCAGAGTAGAAAGTTTAACCTACTAAAGCGTTGCAAATGGAATGCAAATGAGTGTTGAATTAAATACATCGATTTTCTTTGGAAAATGTATAATCTAGCTTTATATCGGGACTTTAGAGTAGTTTTCCCTTGGGAATGTAAATATTTCAAGGCATTTTGTTGTTTTTTTTTTTTTTAATTTAATTATTTATAATATTAAAGAGCTTGAGATAAAATGCAATTGAGGGTAGAATAAATATTAAACATATCGTTTTTCTTCGGAAAATGTACAGTCTTTAGAGTAGGTTTCCTTTGGAAAATGCCATTCTTTGAAGGTATTTTCTTGTTATTTTTTTTATTTAATTATTTTTTGTGAAAGCCAATCCTTTGAAGGAATTTCCAGGTTTATATTGAAGACTTTATAGTCGTTTTCTTAAAGGAAAATAAATTATTCTAAGCGATTTTCCACTATGAAATCACATTCATCGTTTTATTTGAATTCTTTGGAATTGGACCTTTTCTCTTTTTTTTCTCCACTTTAATTTCCTCTAAAAATCAGAGTATATATTTGCTTTGGCTTAAAGGGAAATGGTTGGGAAATGTTGGTACGCAAGAAAAATCGTAGTTTCCACGAGGAAACTTTACTTCTTGTTTGCTTTTCCATTTAGTTATCGTTAAACGGACCTTAAAATGAGAAAAATTGCAGCATTGGTTGGTTATGTATATATATATATATATTTATATTTGTACATATATAGAAACAGGGTAAAGGAGATACAGGTATATAAGGGGAGCTAAGAAAATACGAGAGATTAAAATATAGAAGATATATATATGCATAATGGTAAATACAGACAAAAAATACAGAGATTAAAAGACAGAAGATATAAATATAAACTAAAATGTTTAAGCGGTTAAAGATACAAAAACTGATATTAAAATATAGAAAATATATAGAAAGATACAGATACAAATACAGGAATAAAAGATTGAGGATATATAAAAACTATGAGGTTTTAGCTGAAAAATACAGAAATTAGAAGATAGAAAATCTATAGAAGGATACAGATACAAATATAGAGATCAGAAGATTGAAGATGCAATAACAACTAGGATGTATAAGCGGGTAAATAAAGATATAAATACTGAGATTAAAATATATAAAAAATATATAAAAGTATAAGGATTTTTTAGCTGACAAATTAAGATACAAATACTGAGATTAAAAGATAGAAGAAAGTAAAAAAATATACAAATTCTGAGATAAAAATATATAAAAATACAGAGATTAAAAGATCGAAAACAATTAGGAGAACTAGCAGGTTTAAGCTGCTAAATGCAGATACAAAT
>JAEIIJ010007028.1:0-17482 GCA_018904815.1 Drosophila ogumai
ATAAATGTATTTAAACCATATTCTTTTAATCGAATTTAAACATTAGACTACTATTATTTTGCCTTCTATAGTAAACATATATAAAGAGAGAGAGGACCTCTTTTGCTTTGGCTCAGCGTAAAAGTTATATACAAAAGTAATATTCGTCATAATCATAATGATAGGCTTTCAGAGCTTCAGCAGCAGCAGCCGCCATGGCAGTTGATTATGATGATGACTCGCGTCCTTCTTTCGCAGCCTCAGCAACAGCCCCAGCCACAGCAGCAGCAGCAACTACAACAACTCACAAAGTAGCCGCACATGGAGGGAGGTGGGGACCAAGGGGAGTGGCTGGGGGGGAGGTACAGGACAGGTACTGTGGCAATTCCAAGTCGTCAGTCTTACGTACGACGTCCGCACGATCCATGCAAATTAAATGAAACGTACGAAAGGCGCAAGCAAGCAAAAAGTTCCCATGACTTTGGCAATGGATGATCGGTTTGGTCCCCCCAAAGAGGGGGGAAGCAGGGGAAGATGGGATGTGTATATACATATAGTCACTCGGGCAAACTTGCAGATCGGGCTGCAGTCGGGCACAGGTCCAACCTGCGGTCTCGTTGTACATTGTACGCTGCTTTAGCTGCGCCTCATTTTCCGATTCATCCCGTTCAATTCACTTTGTGCACGGCGGAAAATATTATAAAAAAAAAAATCTGGCATTAAGGGGTTAAATATATTTTATAATAAATATTTAAGAGATAATCTAAGAATTACTTTTTCGAGGTTTTAATCGAAGAGATGGTAAATGGTGCAGTTTCTGGACTTTAAGAATTTATTTGTTTAAAAGAATTTGATGTCATTATACCAACTTCAAACCTCTTTATAAATTACTTTAAATTATATAAACTATAAATATCGTTTTTTCAAATTAATCTTTATATTTTTCTCCGTGTAATTTCCCTCATTGTGGCAAGTTACTGATGTGGTTGTTGCTGCCCGCATTCAAGTGTCATAAATCCTTTCGGCTTAATAATATGCACCTTGCTGGAAAATACATTGTTGATCTTGATCTTTGAGCTGGAGCAATATGCAACATTTACAGCCTCAATTATGTTGGCAATTTGTTTATGTTGAACCTTTTTAATATAATTTTTAATAACACAATTTTTCGGTTTAAATTTCAGGAAATATGATAGTAAAAATAAAAATGATGATAATAATAATCACAAAAAATTGGCTTGGCAATGGTCAAATTTTTGTCAAATTTCTTGAGAAAGATTTTAAAACATTGATTACTATTGGTTTAGGGTTCTGGGAATCGTTAAGGGGCTGTTGATAATATTTATAGAGCTTTGATAAGGTTTTTGGAATCGATGATTCAAATAAACTAATTTGCAGAAGTTCAATAATAATTTTCTTTAAACATAATTAATTCTTTTGAACAATTTGAGAGACAGATGTTTATGAACTCAATCTACTGGCGCTCCCTTTGCCATACAAAGTGTGGTCGAGAAACACTTTGCTGGCCAACAGAGGACGTCAACTTGGAAATGTGTTGAAAAGTAATAAAAATGTTGGCACAATTTTATAACCACAAGAGCGTCAGATGAGCACAACTTTTGCACCGGGTCCTTTTCGGTGAAGAAAAGTGCGAGACGCGGGACTGGCGTTAAACTGAAGCTCATAAAAGTCGGCGTCATGTGGAGAGTAGATAGTGCAGAGCCCAGACTGACCGAAGACCAATGACTGAAGACCGAGACACCTCTTCGGCGCCTGCTAAAGACCGTGAAGGTCAGTCGGAATAAAATGCAAAACTAAAATGCTGTCAGGAAGCGGGAGCGATTTGAAAAGACTTTGCCGCCGCGGGAGTGTTGCGGCTCCCTGAATGAAATTTAGCGAATTATGAATTCAAAATTAATACCGGGAACTGTCTAAGCAATCGCTACCGAAGGCCCAGCCAGAGCTCCTTGTGGCGACCATTAATCTTGCCCTCTAGCTGGCAAATTTTTTTGTATAGTCCCGTCCCCCAGGTAGGTCCAGGTCCTGGGTTTTGGTTTCGATTCTTTTTGGGGTTTTTTTTTTGGGTTCCCGGTCGAAACTCAATTTGCCAGCTAACTGTAAAAGAGGTTGCCGTCTAACGCCCCTTGGCCGAAAGGAACTTGGTTAATTGTGTTCCCAGGAAACTCTGTCTGCGTCCGGGCCACAAAGCTAATTTGCCTACGAAATGTTGTCGGGATCTTTGGGCAAAGTCAATTAATTTTTGGCCAGAAAACAGGACAGTGGTTTGGGGTTTCGAAAAGGATTTTTTTGGTTATCCTCTAAATTTTCTAGAATACAAATGAAGTAAAGTTTATTTCATAATAATAATAAGACTTTTTTATGGAAACCCCTTTTACTAAATTAAATTTCAAATATATTTTGATTACTAAGAAATTTCTATATCTTCCTTATCTCGGAACTTCCTTTTTTTTTTACCCCATCGAGGGAGCCCCATAATTATTTCTTTAATTTAAAGTTATAACTTTGATGCTCATGCTTTATAATACACAATTTTAATCTTATTTTATAATCCTTACATCCTTTGTAAGCGAAATGTAAATAGCCTCAATTATCGTGTACCCCAACCACTGTGGCTGCAATAATTTGACCCAAAACTCTCTCAGCTCGGGGATAATTTGAGCAAATTTTCAAAGAGCAACATATCCGCTGACCCACGGGACCAGCGACGACTCCCTTTAATGGGTCTGCAATTTTCATATGACAAGCCAGGCGAGATACTCCGTTCCCGATTCCCGAGCAATTTGAATCCGCTGCTTCGGACCCGGAGACTTTAAATTATGATTAAGTATGATCATCTGGTGGTACTCTCTCACATGGCCCCAATGGCTTATGCCCCGTATGCTGAGCAATAATAAAAAGCGGAAATGCTAATGATAGGGTTTCGCAGTTCGAACATTGACTGAGCAGGGGGCTCCTTCTATATCCTTTGAATGGTGTTTCCAAAAACAAAAACAACAACAAAAACACACACCTCACGTTCCACTCTTGAAAATGAAACAAATTTATAGTTCTTATTCCTTTGTCTCTGCGTTGTCTGGCTCTTTGAAATTATTATTTATGCATATAATTTGACCAGCTGCCCTTTTCTCGGTTTCTGCGGAAAGAGTCGTCGAAGGATTTTTATGAGAAACCATCCCTCCTCCCTCCTCCCTCTCTCTTCGTCAAAACGTAGGCAAATTTCCACACAGACACCGAAAACAAAAGCTAAGAAAAATAACAAAAATAAAATATCACGTCTCAACTTTATTATGGCTAATTGGAGTTGAAGTCTGTGGCGGTGCAAATTAAATCGCAAGCTGCGAGGCCCACGAGGCGTATGAGTTACGACGCGCTCAGTTCATCGGAAATCTTGCGGTTTTGGCGTTCTAAAGAAGGCGCCAGGATGCAGGCCACAGGCTCCCCCGTCTGCATTTGCTCAATTCAAACAGAACGTAGCGCAAATTTACCATTTTTTATGGTAAACACATTGAGGAGTTTCCCTTCGCTTCGTTTGGGTTCTCTTCCTCAGGCGGCTGCCCATTGGCCATTGGCAATCAAACCGAGTTTAACTGCCCGAACGTGCCTGAATGGGCTACGCTTCGAACGGAATCAAATGCAGTTTTTTATGCAATTTTATTAAAATTTTTAAATGGCATGCAAAGGGGATAAGTACGTGCCGGGCCTAGAGCTATCCCAGGGAGTATTTGAAGAGGGGAAATTATAGATATTTAACTTACATTTCCTTACAAATGATGTCATAAAAATTGTGGTAATTAGGAAATGCTTTCTTTACTAGGGTAATATATGTAAGAAAAAAGTAATCTTTAGTTTAAACCTTCAATTTTCGAAAAAATATGACTTAACTAGCAAGTCTTACCTTAACCAGACTTGAGCAACAATTACCATAATTGCACATTTTATTACGCACCCATTGACATAACAGGCTTCTGCCCAAAAATGTTTGGCTCCCACACACATAAATATCGGTGGAGAGAAAATTATTATCTGCACCCATCATCGAAACATATTTGTTTAAGTTCAGCCCAAAAAAAATAATAAAAACAAAAGACACGCCAAAACGAAGCAGAAAAATCGATGTTAAGCCAAAGACAAAAGAGGCTTTCCCACAAAACAAATTCCCATGGCCCTATGCCTAAGCATGCATAATTTTAATTTATTTGTAGCAGCAGCAGCAGCAACAGCAACGGCAACAAATAACTGGCCAGCTAATAAAAGTAAAAAGCCAAAACCGCGCACAGTCCAAAATGAAGCAAAAGCCAGGCAAAAGCACTGATGCCGGGGCCAAGGAATATTTATGGAAATACCTTCGGGGCGGAGCTCCCGAATTGCGAAAACGTTGATCAAATTTTGCCAGATAAGCGACGACGACGACGACGACGAAGACGAGCGTGGATGATGATGGTGATGGTTATGGTTGTGGTCCAGAGGCCTCAGCCTCGTGATGTGAGCGTGACTGAGGCATATTGAAATGGGTTTGGATTTAAGCAGGTGCAAAAGTCAAATTAAACGCATTAAGGAAATTGTTATGGAGGGATTCTTATAAGTTCTAAGCGGCTTTAAGGTGAATCTATGTCTAATATATTAATATACATTAAATTTTGATATTATTAGTTGGATGGGAAGAGTGAAAACTTCTAATCTTCGTCCTTATTATCAGCGGTTAGAAATTCTTTTGATCTTGCATTATTTTCTCATAAGTGCGACTCGTGACTCACGCTGCCATCGCTGGCCCCATCAAGCTCATATGCATGTCGAGGTCTCCGAGTCATCAGGCTAAGGAGTAGGAGTTCAGGGGGTCTCTCGGACCAAAGGAGGCTGCGGCGGCTCCAGCTTCAGCGGCTGCTGCCGCCTTACAACGTCATCAGTTTTGGAAGGCGTTGCCAAAGAGCAACCGCCGAGGCGACTGTGGGAACTCATGTTGCATGCTGCACACATACAACTCACCACGATGCTCTCTGCTCTGCTCTGCCCTCCCCCTCCCTGCGAGCCGATATCGTGCCTCTGAAATCTGCATTTGGGCCGAAGCCCCAGCTCGGACTCGGACTCGTTTGCATTTCTTACTCGCAGCGGCCTCGTCAGATTGGCTGGCGTAATCTGTTTTAACTTGGCCCAAACCCCAAGCCCAAGCCCAGGCTCAAGCCACTTGATGGTGGATGGATGGATGGATGTGTTCTGCACTCCCCACTTCCGACGGTAGTCGTGCTTTGGTTATAAAAATTGAAGCCGCCATTAAATTCTGACAGTTGTCAGCTCTCTCAGTCGCGGTCGCAGTCTTGGTTTCGGTTTCATTCCCCCTTCCGGAGTCTCAAGTTAAGTAGTTAGAGGAGCTGGGATCGGCCAGGCTTAATGGCTGCTGTAGTTGGCCAAATGGCTGATGATCGTCTGAACTAGGGATTTGGTTAAGTGCACAGAGGGAAATAATGTTTAAATAAATTTTAAAGAAGAAGTAATATAAATCGATAGAGAATCTTATAAGCAATTATATAAAAATAGTTCATTTAAATTATATATTTTTTAAATTTGAAATTTGTCTTTATTTTTTTAAAGGGACTCTATAATTTTTTATTTATTTATACTAGATTTTTTTCGGTGTACAAATCAACGATCTGTAGAACGTTTCTCTCTCCCAGCAATTTGCAACTCCAAATGCCCAACTGGGCATTTAGTTGGTAATAGTTTTGCAGCCTAATGGCCTAATGGGATAACGAATTGAACTTTAATGCCCGGCCAGCTTATCGAAATTGTCTACTAAGCTTTTTGAATGCGGAATCTGTCATAAATTATATTTGATTGATGATTCCTGCTCGCTGAGTCTATTTTAATACAATTAATAAATCATCAGTTAAGTTCAGCGGGTGATCAGTTATAGCGTTTAAAATGATACTGATAAAAAACAAGTCTAAATTATTCATATATGTTTAAACAGGGCAAAAGCGATATCAATCTGAATCAGCTCAAAAAAAGATTGTAGTTTAAGTAGAGAGCTAGTTAGTGGGACTTTCCAGCTTGTTAGTTATTAGGGCGAAATTATTTAAATTGTGATAATGGTAATTGATAAATTAATGCAAAAATTAATTCAATTGATATGATAATATCTGATGTTCAATATGAGCTTTAAATATATATCTTTGAATATTTAAGGCTTAATATTATTTGAAGAACTCTAGAAGGAAAAAATATCTGTTTTTCCTGGCTAGCTATTACTTATAATTATGATTAGAATTCAGAATAGCTTATTTTGAATACCTTTTGCTTTCTTTTCTATAGACTTTCAACTCCTTTTGTTGGCTTTTTCAGGTAGCAATCAGAGCTATCCGTCAACCGGCTGCAGCTTGATGAGTTCAAATTGCTACTGCACTCGCCCCGGACACGAACCCATCTTCATTTATCATTTTCAATAATAATCAAAAGCCATGGAAAGCGTTGAATGAGACCGAAAAAAGGCGTCAGCGGCCTCCGAGAATCCCAGACAATAGCTGACAGACTGCAATCAAGGCGGAGAGTGGCGAACAAAGGAAGCTGGGCGAAGAATTGCCGTCTGGCGGGGTTATTAAAAAAGAATTTGCATAAAAGACAAACCCGGGCACGGGCTCTCTTTCCACAAACCACAAGGATTAAGCAATAAATAACTGAAGTGCTGGAGAACCAAGTGGTTAATTTTCTATGAAATTATATTCAAATTAGTTTGATGTTGCCGTCTGAGCCACAGAGGCTCAAAACTGTTGTACAAATGGCATAATTATGGGATAGACACAAAGGCACTTTGAGATCACTTTGAGGGCACTTGAAATTATGCTAAAATGCGAGATGGTAAGGAGGAGGTGTGCCAAGGTACAGGTAGAGTCTGTCGACAGGCACGAGGCTTGACTGTGGCCCCGCTCTCATCAATTATCCACGTGCTCACAGAGGCTGGCAATTTGTTAGATGTCGAGGCGGTGGGCTGGCCCAGAAGTTGAGGGGGACTCGCTTTTGACACCTCTGACGTGATTATAACACTTTTATGGTTAGTTATTAATGATTTTCATATTCAATAGATGCTGGCAGAGCGGGAAGAAGCAAAGATTAGACTCAATAGCTTAGTTTTCTGGTTAATAACTAGTCTTTTTTAAGTTTTATTAATTTAGTTTTATTACTTCTCCATTAGAGAATGATTTTTGATGATTATTAACTTTGTAAAGCATTTAAAATATATACAATAATTTTTTTTATTTCCAGTCTCATTAGCCAAATGAGCTACAGCTTACACCACACGAATTACCCTAAAGGCTTTGAGCTCATTTCCATAATGCCATACATAATTTAATTGCTCCACATGCGATTTCATTTCCTGAGCCATGTAAATTTCCACCGACCGAGACATTTATCAGGCCAGCAGATATTCAAAACTCGACCATAGAATATTATTCATTCCGGTTTCCTACCCAAAACACGTCAAAAACCAACACAAATAATATTGCGTGCAGACAACAGGCGATTTTGTGAGAGAGACACCGCAGACCAAAGACCGAAAAGGGAAACAGAAGTCGTCTTTGGCCAAGAAGACGGCGACGACGACGACGACGATTGGCTGATGAGAGGGCGCTGCGATGAGGTTAATGTTGCGCCTGATGATGATGTTTAAAGAGCCCCCTCTTGGGGGGAAGTGTCTGCTGATGGGGCTAATGATATGAAAATGAGTCCGGACTCTGCTGCTCAGATGACACGAATGTGTGAGCAGGCATAGCCATGGCATATAACATAGCATATATGTAGCATACAGCATAATCATTTCATTTTATGAATGAAATAAAGGCCGCATAATAAATCAAAAGACACACACGTTGCCAAATCGGAGAAAGAGCCACGGATGAGAGATGGATCAAAACGAAGCGGACCTAAAACGAAGCGTGATCGGGACAGGAAATGGAAATGAGCTTGCATTATCAAAACAGCGAGGGGAGGTCAAAGGATGTGACCTTGGAACTACAAATAACCAATAGGAAATGGGGAAAAATTTACTAAAGTCACTATCAAATTTATTTATTTAATCTTATATTTTTATATTAGTATTTAAAGTGCTTCTTGTAAGAACATTCATATTTGTAAATATGGAACCATTTTAAGTATTCCTAATTCAAAATGGAGAACTTTTTAAACCTTTTAAAAATTAAGACAGAGAATAAATAAAAAGAAATAAAATTAATTTACTTTAAAAAGCAAGTTTAAGTTGTTCTTTTTTTTTTATCAAATAACAAACAATAGACCATTTATAAGCGTTTTGAACTTATTTATTTATCCAGAATGCCAAAGAAATCAAAATGGAATGGAAATTCGAAATCAATTAAAATTTTGTCAAAAAGTATCTGACTCTATAAACCATATAAAAATATAAAATATATAAAATTGAAAAAATTTAAATGCAGATATGTTAAGCTACAGAAAACTTTCCGAATTGAAATTAATGCATTTTTGGCTTAGTTATGGTCGTCTTTTGAGTCGATGCCATGATCCTAAGACAAACTTAAAGGGTCTTTCTTGTTTTAAAATATTTTTTTCTTTTTATTTTTCACAAATACGTTATTAGGGAAACATTGTTTATGCATTTAATATTCCTTGAACATATACGTATGATATATCTCTTGAACTTCTTAGGCACCCCTCGCCTTGCTGCTGCAGCTGCCAAAATAATCATAAAACATCAAACTTACCGCTTGCATTTTGCATGTTGTTGCTGACGTTGCTGTTGTCGTCGTCGTCATCGTCTCCACCGTCTTCATCATCATCGATGTCGTTTTCGCGGTCAATTGTTGCTGCTGCGACTTGTGTTGCTGTTGGCGCCTGCAAAGTAGCTGCTGATGTTGTTGCTGCTGCTGCTGCTGCGATTGCTGCCGCTGTTGTTGTTGCTTGTACTGCTGATGTTGCCATTGTTGCCTCGGGCAGGGCATCATTTTGCTGTAATGCGACTAATGAGGCGGCAAAATTGACGTGCTGCTGCGGCGTGAAGCTGAAGATCGACGCTGGCGCTGCTGCCACTGATTGAGTTGTTGGCTCGCTTTTAATTGTTGCTGCAGTTGCATGTTGTTGCAGTTGCTGCTGCTGCTGCCAGTACTCGGCGGCAATCAAATGCTGCAGGCTGTGCGTAGGCAAATGCTGGCCAAATAGATTGCTCAGATGTTGCAGCGGCGAGCTGCTGCTGGCAACATGTTGCTGCAGTAGCTGTTGCTGCTGCTGGAGGTGCTGCTGCTGCTGCTGATGATGCTGCTGCTGCAGGTTGCTCTGGTGATGGTTGTGATGATTATGATGATGCAGCGGATGGTGGTACATCAGTGGGGATGCTGCAACGGTATCGGTGGCCTCGCCATTGATTTTATATTTGGATGTTGTGGTTGGCGTTGACATTGTTAGCTGGCTGCGGTTGTTGCTGATGTTGCTGTGGCTGCTGCTGCTCCTGATGCTGCTGCAAGTGTTGCTGCTATCTCGGTTCGTGTTGCAATGGCTCTTGTATTCAAGTAACATGCCGTTGTTGCTAGCAACCCGCTGTCGTTGCTGATAATAGTTTGCTAGCAACAATGGCATAATCAGTGTTTACGGCTAACAGCGCCAACAGCAGCAACATAGGTAATCAGTTCCCAAAAGGAGTTCTCGCTCACAAAACACACCTCACAGATTGTGATTACGCTGGCCGATAGCCGATGCCCGATGGCCGTTGGCAGCCGCAAAGTTGGTCAAGTGGACAAAAGGCCGGGCTGTAATTAGGCAAAGAAGATTAATTAGCCATAAATGGGTGTGCGTAGTCGTCGCGCGGGGGTGCTCCAGTTGGGGGCCATAAACTATGCCACAACCAATTGTCATGGTAATAAATAAAATATTATTTTAAAATTATAAGAATCACCCGGCGCGGGAGAAAATTCTAGGCGGAGCCGCCAAAAGCCGCAACAATTAGAAATTCACACAGAGAGACAGGCAACTGAAAACTCAAATCGCATTTTCAGCTTAGCGGGGAAAATTCATTTATGCAAACTCATCACTCCGCACGCAAAGTTTGACGGACATGTGAACTTGTTTTATCTCCCGTCTTGAAAGCAGCTTCTTCGCTCCGTTTCTCACCTCTTTCCTCTACTTTTTTCTACCATTTTTTGTCATTTTAATTAGTTCAATTTTGGTTTATGTTATTTTGCCTAAATCTTCTATCATCGCTTTGAAATTTCACCCGGGCGACAAGAGCAACAGCATGACGGAGCTGGAAATTAAAATCCAAAAATGCCAATTCATTGTTACTTTTGTTTTGCTTATCGGCCAGCCCGAAGATGGGCCGAGGCCCAAACAGTTGACACAAATCCTAAAGTCTGACAAACGGTAGCAGCCAAATCGAACCGAATATTCATAATCGCCAGCGGAAGGGTAATGGCTGGCCATTATGCACTAAAAGAAAATAATTCGGCAATGACAAAAATATATATTAAATAATAAAACGCTAGCTGGACATATTTCTAATTTAAAATATATATTAATATTAGTACTACATAAATAAGCGATATTCTTAATCTAATACTATACGCTTTTGATATTAAAATATTTCATATTTATTTTTAAACTTAAATAAATGAAATTGTTTTTGTTCGAATAGCTGCCAGAAATCCAACATAAAATTCAATAATTCTTAAGTTTTCTGTTTGCCTAGTTTGTGTTTAAAAAAATATTAGTATTTTCATAATAATAAATATATTTTGGAGTATATAATACTATTGTTCAATGCCAAATATTATCTTTGACAAAATGTATTTTGATATTTTAACCTTTGATTACAGTTCCAAAGCAAATACATTACTCAATGTATAATTATAGATAATTCTTTGTATAATCTGCACCCAATTTTTTTATTTATTTATTTTTTTATTATTATCAAGCTTATAAATGCATATAAAAATACATTTTTTATGATTACAGTTTAATTACGAGTTCCCCAAATTATTAAATATTTTCCTAAATTCTTCGTAAATGCATTCCCCAAAAGTTAAGTTTCCTCTTCCACATTCTAACATACCCAAAAATAAATCTCAGTGCAGCAATCGATATTTACCAACTGCCAGACACTTTCAGCCTCTCCCCTACAGAATGACAGACTCCGATCTCGGTGTGGTAATTACAAGTCATCTACCTGATGTTTTTGACCATTTAAGCCACAAACGAAGAAGCTGGCCAGAGTTGAATAGACGGAGCTCAACAGTAGCCAGGGCGGGGCGGGGGTAATCATATAAAAATAAAATAATAATCAAACAATAAACACCGACAGAAACAAATTTCCATTCAGGTATGGAGCCTAAACACGCATAATTGCTAATGCCATTTAAATGTGCGTTCGTCGCCGGAGAAAAGAACACTTTGTTAAGACCAAGTCATGTTCTATTATTGAAGTCGAAAGAGTTTTTGTCGGTTCCCGATCCCGAGATCTAGATCCGAGTGCAGCGGAAATGTGGAAAGTGACGCGGCCGATTTCTCTGCTCTCCATTGTTAGATATTTACCCAAAAGTTTAACCCTATAAGCGTATTACGAAATTTATTTTTGGTTGCAAAATGGGAACAAACTGTTCTTCCAAAAAGACTGACAAGTTTCAGTTTAGAAGAAACGGAGAAAAGTAGAGATTAGACAAGTATTTTTGGGAGACAAAGTCGGAATTTACATAAAAAATAATTTTTAAATATATATAAGAACTATTTATATTATTATTATTTTTAGTGAATAGAATATAAGAGAAAGTCGATAATTCAAATTATTGTGCTTTCTTTTTTATTTAAATACTTTATTTATTTTTTATAAATTTGAAATCACATATTTGGATATATTTTTGCAACACATTGACAATTAATCGAGGTATATTTTTAACCATGGTGGACTTAAAATGCTAATAAAAGTTTAGCGGAAATTCTGGAACTAATTACATTTAATGCATAACCAAATAGAAGAGGTCTCCCATCAATTTCTGTCACCATCCGCGTGGTGGGTCTACATTTTCTGTATTTTTTTATATAAATGTTTATGAATAATGGGGCGCCATTCGTAAAGTGCCAAGTGGAGATTTTCAGCAGCTCAAGTTGGCTTAGCTGGGGCTCCGAGAAAGAAGCAGCCAAAAATGTTAAATACTAAATGAAACAATTTGTGACTTACCAACTAAGACAAATTAACCCCCATTGCAGCTCAATATTAATTAGCTCCCGTTTACTGATTGCCCTGTCGTTGCCACTGCCGTTCGTTCCAAATTCCTAATTCTAAACAAATTATTTGTCTTTCTATCTAGACATCATCATTTCCCCATTTGGCACTTGCCTTTGACTCATTTCCATTTCTTGGTATCACCCTAGCCCTGTCCCTATCCCTATCTTGATAACCGTCTGTGTTTGTTAACTAGCCAAGTCTTACTGTAATTGACTAATGAATGCCATTCATTGTTCCTGCTTTTTCAACTTGTGACAAATTTTATTTATTATTACTATTTGGCTTTTTGTTCATGTGTCTTGCTGAATGGTTATTGGGCAGGCGGATTCTCAAGAACAGACGCCGATCTAATAAATGATTATCACGTGGATCGATTTATATAGTAAAAACACTTGAATTGAGGAAGTGAATAGGTCCATAAAGGGGAAGAACACTGAACTCACTCCGGATCTCAATAAACTGGAAATGGTTTCGTAGAATTCTGATAAAAGGCTTTGGCGTGCTCCCTTTAGGTTTTTGATAAGAATATCTTATAGAAACCCCAAACCTTGAGTATAGCTTATATCTAGAGAAGACAATTTAAGCTCTATTAATTATTGAATTTTCAATTAAACTGTTATCCCCTCATAAAAGCACTTTCAATCCATTCTCACCCTTAACAGCCAATCAGTACTTGTAGCAAGTACTATCGCACCGGACCTTACCTAACCCAAAAGATTGGGCGGCCGAAGAATCGACAGAACCGGTATGAGCCGATTCCAAAGATTGCGAAATGTGAAACGTGCTAACAGAAAACAAGCCCCCAAATGAACTTTGCACGGACCAAACATCAGCCCATATTTCTCTCCGAATCTCCATTGTTTACCCTAAGTGAAATTCCTAGAACCGTGGCAGCGAGCTCAAGTGAACTGAAGTGCTGGTACTGGAGAGCACAATAAATGAAATCAGGTGAATTTAATAAACTCTAATCGCGAGCCTTCAACTTATTTCTTAATTTTGCAAATTATATTTTATTGGATCGTGCGTATCGCTCTTCCGATTGTGCTAAGAGTAGCACTCTCGCAGGACCCTTCGCACTTTGCAGTTGTATCTTATCGAGGCCAAAGAAATCAATAACTTTTATCTATCAGTCAATGACTCGCTAGAGTCTTAAAAACGCGATACTGATTCATATGTAAATTATTATACGAAATTTATTGTCTAGATAAGACGCTTCAGTCAAAAAGATATTTGTCTTTTTTATGGCACTTGACATGCACATATATTTTTAGAGTGTGCAATCATTTCTTAGCAAGGAAATTTCTAAAATCGTTGGCAGGTTTGTGACATAATACTTAAATATATTCGTAAAAGAGATAAACTTTTGCCATCATTTGATTTAATATATAATCTATCTATTTAAAAAGAAAATCAAAGTTCTTGAAATTTAAAACAACATCTTTGATTTTTTTGCTAGCGGATGACATTATTCCTCAAAGCTTATAATATTATTTTAAGGTTCCATAAAGCTCCTAATGATTTGTTAGCTTAATTTTATAAAAATAGAATACATTTTTTATATATTAATTAAATGTAGAGCAATCAGTTGCCACCTTAAATCGAACCTTTCATCCATTGACACCCATTCAAAATTGATTGGTTTTTCCGTGGCTTCGACAAATGCCATTGTCTCGAACACGTCAGCAGCGATGATATGCAAAGTGACGGAGTCGGGGAATGGGTATAAGAATCGGAATCGAAATCGGAGCAAGAGCCAAAGTCGCTTGAAGTGGCGGGCATGACAGGTGCTTTGGTGACTTTTTTATCTCCCACCAGTTCACCTCACTCACTCACTCACTCACTCACTCACCTGCACGCTGTCTTATCAGGCCGGGCAGGCAAACAAATTGAACTCATTTTTCTTTTTAAACAACAGCTTCGACGCAATTGTCGACACGGGTCTACATAGATACTCCAATAAGACCCGACTCGTCTTGGCTTAATCAGTTCGCGGCAGGCAGTTTGAGGAGCACACCGAATATGGTAAATGGGAAAACGCAGTCGAGATAATGCCAGAGCAGAGGCAGCAGGTTCTCCATACCATTTTTATCTAATTAGGCTAAGCACGAACGAACGAACAAATATTTATTATTGTACTGTAAAAATAATCAATCACTTGATCGTTACAGCAAATGGTAATGGTATCTGTATAGCCTGTCTCTATATACGCCACCCAGATAACGGCATTTGAATAAGAAAAGCAAGCAAGAAACTCAATATGCGACCATAAAAATACCCGGTACTTGACAAGCAATCCAATGAGCAACCTACTTTAAGGTTACAGCAAACAGGGTTTATTTTTTAGAGTAACTTAAATATCAAAGGAGGTTGTTATAAAGTTTCGATTTAGATTTGGTAAAACAATTATTTTTCCCATTAAGTTAGGCATATATTAAACATAAATACAAATGATTTCTAGCAGATTCTACCTCAGGATAAAGTTATAACTTATCCGATACAGCTACCTTAACCTGCCCTTATTTTGTACCTTCAATATACCCTTGTCCCCCCAAACACCGGGTATTGAAAGTAGTCAAAGAAAAGGGAAATGCAGTTCCAACTTGTCACCAGATACTTGAACTCAAAACCGCGGCGCACCACACAAGTGTTATGCTAATAAAACATATCGGCCGATCGCCTTATCAATAAGGCAACAAAATACTCGAACTCGTTCGCTTCTACAGATATAGATATATAAATATATACAGACATTAAACATATCGCGAAGGAGAGGGCAATTTTTAAAGTGTAAATTGATCGGTTTTCCCTTCATTCTGTGTTTATTGTATTTATTTCAATTTCAATATTATTTATTGCTCGACGCTCGGTTCAACCCGGCGATATTGCGAAAGATATTGGAATTATCGGTGGAGTCCAGGGGGGAAGGAGGTAATGTAAACTTTGTAGGGTAAACTTTAATGCAGGTTCTGTTTATCGGCAGGCTTAAACTCAGGAAAGTAGGCGCCTTCCTCTCAAAATAATAGGTATTCCTTGTTTAACTGGTATGGATTTCCCAATTGCAAAGCAACACAACTCATTTTTTGATAAACAAAACCAATTTACCATTGTGGGTGGCGGGGAAATCCCACTCGGACACAAAATCGTAGCAACATAAATTCAAGAATGTTTCATTTATCAAACGCTGTTCCAGATTACAGATTAGGATTGTGAAATTCAACACGGCTTTTATTAATTGCATGATTCACGATTAGGGTCCAGGTGGCCTCGCCCGGTGGAAGTATTATCAAAATAAGCTAAGATGACAAACGGCACACCGTTGATTAATTGCCCTAATTGAATTCGGTAAAAAATAACCTAATGCCATGATTCTAAGAAATGAAATAAATGTACTAGAGGACATTTGACAATTTCTTGGTAATAAAAATTGATTCAATTATAACTTTATGCTTTTAATTACTAATTTAAATTTTCGTTTCATAAGCTAAATATTTATATTTTTAAGAACAAATAATTCTTTTAGACATTACTATGTTCCTAAATATGTTCACGTCTGTATAAATTTATTCTTGTTTTATATTAGTTAGTTATTTTATTTTTGAAGACAAGATAGTTTCCTTAATCCTGTTGGTAACATTTTCATAAATAGAAAATCAGTAAAATAATTAATCTTTTTATTTATTCTGTTCTGATTTCTAAGTAAATAAGTAAAAGCCTCTACTTTCCAAGTGAATAATTTTGTATCCTTTACTTCAGTTTTGTCTCTTTAAAATATGTTATAAGTTAATAAACAAAGCAACATTAACATTAACATTACTAACAACTAAAATAAAAAACACATAATTTACCTTTAAATTTTGTATCTATCAGATAAACTGTTGAAACTTAATACAAATGTAGTTACAAGTTGATCAAGTCTTAGGATTTTTAGTTGAATTCACTTTATTTTATCTGCACAGAATTCTTTATCAAGAATGAATTTCCTCAAGGTTTAATTTTTATTTTATTATTTTTTAAACAATTTTTAAGGTTTCCTCTTTTTGGGGAATATATGCGTCTGATGCTCAGCAGTTTTGCAGTTTCGATTCACACAAAAGCCGTCGCCAAAAGCGCAAAATGTATGCCATTAAAAGAGTTCGATAAAAAATGATCGCGACGCGAAAGAACTGGTTTTTTATTGGGTTTGTTTTTTATATTTAGAAGGGGAAATTTAGGTATATTTTGGGTTTGCGTTGCAGATCGAAATATATTACTTTATGTTCGCATAAGATCGCGAAAGAAAATGCGCTGAGGTCGCAAAAAGTCGGAGGAACGCGCGCACTTGAGCTACAACCGCCTGAACGCTGGACTCAACTGAGGCGAGCTCGCCAAAAGTATCTTAAAGATGCGCTGCAACAAGTTTTCCTTTTCTTTTTTTTTTTTGCCAAAACCATAAAAACAAAAGGCAAATAAACAAACGGGGCAGTGCACGCAAACAAATGCAATTCACGCACACACACACCCACAGCTATGCACACCTGTGCTCGCTTGCAACATTGCAACTGAAGGCAGAGAGATGTATCTGTGAGAACGACTCTTTTTCTCTCTCTCTCGTTCCACTCCCACTCACACCAGCACAAAAAGCTGCGATCGCTCTCTTAGGTTCCACAAAAAGCTGCCCCTGCGAGTGGGACAGAGATAGACCTCTCACCGCGCACACCAGTAAGTTATTCAAATCACCTACCTTTCCATCTCGCTCACCCCCACGCTAAGGCCCCATCTTATCCTATATTTAAATTTATGATTATCGCTGTTCGTGTGTATGTGCGAGTGTGGGTGTGTGGGTAGATTGTTTGCTTAATCCAATTGGAGGTGGAGCCGCTCCAGCCACTGCTATTGCCGTGCTCCTCTACCCAATTGAAATAGATCGCATATCGCCGCGTTAACTGTCGCAGGCAGCTTGTGTGGGATTTATTTGGAGCCGCTCGAGCTCTATCCAATTGGATTTGTGTTTAGCAAACTGGTTTCTCCATTGGTTTCTTATTGGCAGGGCTATTTTTAGGCCACTAACTAAATATCAACGATCTTAAAAGCGTTTTAAGTGCGATTACTAAGCATTAGTGATCACTATTAGGCGGTATTGGGACTCTAAAATAAGGTATAATACATATTTTTTGTAATTTAAAAATGTTGCCTTATGCATATTAATAATGCAAATTAAAAATATTATATGTTGAATTTAAAAAATAGTTTGAAAGATAAATATTTAATAAA